>JAAEAF010006222.1:0-15168 GCA_011037195.1 Triatoma infestans | reverse complement strand
ATAAAGTTGTGAAAGAGCAGCGAGCAGAAGAACAATTGATTTCTCGGATTCATCGACTTTGCTCCGAATTTATATAGAAACTTTACACATAGAGAAAAACAATCTATCTCTTAATACTGAATTGCATGTCATGCTTTCAAGGGCTACCTGCCTTTGATTCAACCCAATTTCTATTTACGAATTATATTTTAGGACTTAATTTACAAAACTATTTCGAACTCTGTACATATTTTACTGTGAAATGGTGGCAGGAACGTGGTGATGTAATTGAGAATACACGAACTGATTCTTTGCACCTAAACACAATTATATATCTAGCGACACTTTAAAGGAGAGAAGAGGATACTGGGACCGAACAATAACTAAGTAATTTGTTGATGATAGCGTGATGAATGTAGAATAGTCGTGAGGATGGAGCTCTTGTTCTAACGGTAGTGAACTAGGGGGCAAGTTTGGTGAATCCTTCCAGACTGAAGTTGGTGTAGCAATGATGTTTACTCTTTAATGATTTATTGAATCTGGTAATTCCACTGTTAAACCCCTCCTCAAATGGTCAACTTTTATTTAATTCCTCGTGCCGATAAAGATGGCTTTTAGATGAGAGACTAGGCTGTTGAAGTTGACACCTTTTCGCCAGTACATTTTGTGGGCGTGGCAGAGAGTATAATGCGTAGTTAACGTACACTTAGTGGCTCTATGGTAGCGCCGTGATACAGTTGCTAATGAAACTATTGATTCCTGCTTTTGTGTGACGAATTTGTTGTTGACTGATTCCATTACAACAGTTATAAAATTTATTTTTTTCATAAAAGTTTGATGAATAAAAAAAAAAATTGATTCATATGTATTTAGAAATTAATTGCTTGTAAACCAGAATATATTTCACAACCTTATACTGATGATTATTATTTTTTAATTTTTATTTTATTATATAATTGTTTTGTAAAATGAAATTATAGCAGAGATTAAAACTTAAAGGTAATTTAATAATATAAAAATAATATTTTTCAAAGAAATCTGATACGGTGCTCTAGAAAATATATATTATGAAAATTATCTTTATTTTTGCAAATAATTTCATATCAAGTAATTTAATTTGTTTTTTTTTTTTAAATATAACGCCTACACTAGATATTGCGAAAGAATTATAGGTATTAATTACCTTTTCAAGGTTTACTGAAACCGCAATATATAATCTAAATGTTAATGAAGTTTTCTTTTTAATAGAGGTTAAAAAAAAAAAAATTCTGATTTGCGTCGAATATTTGTGGTGATTGCAAAATTTGTATATTTTCTGAAATATTTTGGTGACGTAGTTTCAAAAATCAGGTGAATAAGTTCATTCAATTGCACAAAAAAGGGGAGAAGTATGCAGTTGTTCGCCTCTGTGATTGTTCTCACATGCTCCCTAGATATCCAACTAAACGAACAACATCAGACGCCAGCAAAGCCTATTTAATTCTTGGCCGCGCGACGTAAAAAAAAAAAAAAATAACACGAAAAAGGAAAATGTGTGATGCCGACTTAAAGATTAAGATCAACATCTATCAACTTTTCTATTTAGTCTTTACCTGTAACCACTTCTACGATTTTTCTTTTTTTGCGTGATATATAACTAAATATCTAAATATCTTGTATCAATCTACACCACATTTTTTTCTTTTGGATTAGTAAATTTCTATAGATTAGCTCCAGTGGTATATTAACTAGATACTGGACTTGGAGCACTGAAGTTCTGTGCTACCCTTATACTTTCTGCTCTGGGAGCCTCTGCAGCTTGTAAAGAATGAAAACTGCCCGGAGGCCGGAAGTGTATTGAGAGTGGCTCTGGCTGCCAATGACTTCAGTTATTGATATATCATAATTAAACAAATTAGCACATTATTTGTAAAAATTACATTACTATGTTATAATATTTATTGACGAGCAGAAAAGTGTGCAGTTTTATGTAGGAAGTTGATATTTAGATAACACAGTACATATTAAGCTATTATAAATGCTCTAGCTTTACAAATAGGATATTTTGTCAAATTAATTCTGTTTCTTATGGGTATATGCCAACAAATTGTGTGCGGTTAGTAATTGTAGAATATTGACAAAAATCTTTATTTAATATTATAAAATAAAACAGCTCATTGGATGGAGGACATGGATAAAAAAAAATGCAGTATTGTAAACATTTTGAGAAAAATTACAAAAAAAAAAAAAATTATTGTGAATCTCTCGTATGTCAAGTTTGAATACACAGATACCTACAAACACACAGACTACTTTTTAAAAAACTACTTTTTTCAGCAATCGTGTAATAATGTGATAATTATGAAAATTAAAAATAGTGAGAAAAATTATACTTTTAATCACAATTGAGAAATAGTGAAAACTGCCATTACTTTTTCTCAGAAGTGACCTAAAGTAATATTTTTCAACTCTACTAGCCCGGCATCTATCAGCAATGCGCGAAAACAAAAACTTATTACAAAACAAATCCCATCACGACCAACAACGCAATTGAGATTATATCAAAGAGAACAGATAGAAAGAGATAGGGAGAAGAGAGTATTTGTCTTGAACTAAAAAATTTTTTGACGTCTACTAAGAATTCATGTTATTTATATAAACTGAAGCCAATTTTCGAATATATAAAGGTATTTATTTATTGATTAAATAGTTAAATATTTATTACAAAATAGTCCTTTTTTATTTAAAATTATACTTATAGGAAAAAAAATTATTAAGTATTATTTGTTATTTATTGTTATAAATTATTATTATTTTTGTAACGTTTCTCCTTGTAAACTAGCTACTGCAACTAGTTTTAAGTGGGTTCGTATAGATAGGATACTCTAAACTTCAATAAAGAAAACACCAATTTATTGTTATACACAATAAATTACAAAAAAAACAACACAATAATAATTACTTCACAGCTTAACCCACAAAACTCACTTTGTTCACTTTTTATACACTTTCCACAAACGTACACTTCGTTTGTAACTGGAAAATTCTCCCAACTCTCTGCGGCCCCACTATTTATACCGGTGGAGAATCTTCTCAATCCTTCCAGAGAGAACTAGAGCGCGTCGCCAGCGCTTCCTAGCGGCCACTAGAGAACTTGAGGTTCCTACTCCCTCTCCTAGATGGCACCACTGGCTGCGTTAAATTATTATTTTAATTTTTAATTGGAAATAAAATAATAATGATATATTATTTTTTTTTTATTATTATTAAGGCGCGTCAACATACCTATGGTTATTGGCGCCCGGAGCCTTCTCAGTGCACTGCTGGCCTCCGGACAGTGTTTCTCGGTACAGACAACACTGTCCATCACCGGCCAGTAGCGTAGAGGCTCCTAGGAAGAAAAAAAATCTAGGGTAGCACCGCTGGACTCGAACCCGGGTCCTCCGCGTGGAATAAATTATTATAATTTGCAAATTTCCATATTTTTTTTTTTTTTTTTTTTTTTTACATTCATATTAGTTAAGAAGCAATTTATTGCGATTGCAGAAACAAATGAATATTCATCATGCGAGTAGGGAAGGGATTAGATCAGTGATAGCGCGTTGGACTTTCACGCGGAGGTTCTGGATTCGAGTTCCCCCAGTGCTGCCCTTAAATTTTTTTCTTCCTACGAGCCTCTACAGCTCACTGTCCGATGATGGGCAGTGTTGTTTGTAACGAGAGAGGTCGGCAAGTATACTAAGAAGGCTCCAGACGCCAATAACCATCTAGGGACATGACTGGAAGGGTGCCCTAAGTCGTGGGTGCCACAATAGACCCATGAGGGTCGCAGTGGCGTGGGCTTGGTAGCCAACCCGTCACAGAATCTACATCTACCTAGATTTGATACGCGTTAAATTAAAAAAAAAAAAAAAAAAACAATCACGCGATAAAGAGCTTTTACTCTCTCGTTCAGTTGGTGTGATCAATGCCTTAACTCGAGTGTATAAAAAAGAGGATTACTTTTTCACTCACTGATCAACTATTTCGTGTTCAGAGGATCAAAAGAGCATGATGAAAACACAAATTAGAAACCCTTGACATAAATACCATATTTCTTCTTGCAGCCATAAAAAAAGAAAGAAAAAAAAGTGCGAACTTTTTTTCCAATGATTAGCTCTCCAAAAAAAGTAAACAGAATATAATGACATTTTTATTCCAATCTATTCAAATTGTGGAATAATAGTGGCAATTAATCTTAAAATATTAGTGGTTATTATTATTAAATTAATCTTAGAGACAACAATTTTAATGTAACTTTTTAAATTACCAAAACCAAAATTAATTACATTATGTCTAGTACAAATTAGTTTCATTAGATAGAAAATTCACCATCCTCTAAATTATCTAACGCATAATTATTGAATATCTTAACACTAGTTTTACTAATTATATTGTCAAATCATACTTGGCTTCTTTATAAACATGTTTAGGCGCTTAACTGTTCTAATTTGTATTCAAAATGAAGCGATTAACTCTACACACAAGAAGGTGAGATGACAGATCCAGTTTTAAATGCATACTATTTGTTACACTTCAAACTCTATTAATCAACTGGAATTAATTTTTGTTGTTTGTTTTTTATTTTAACTATATCATATTTAAATATAACACGATTGTTAAGTGTAAAAAAGGAGCGTGGGTGTTTAACTATCATTTTTATTGAAATAATTACTAACTTTAAAATGCCTACAAGGACGTTTAGTTTTTTTTTTTGTTACAAACATTATAAATGAGGAGAAAATGAAATCAAAGTATACGTTTCTATTACAGAGCACTATAAATATTACTTTTTATAAAATTATGTGAATTTTAATGGATAAATTTGTTCCTACGATGAATTACTGCAATTATATAGTCCAATTTGGGGGTGGCCGTGTGGCCGGTATAGTAGGCCAAATGAGGATTTTATGCAATCCAATTGGAAATTATAAGGGTAAATGCGCATTAGGGGTCTAGTGCGCCTGAGGTCTATTGGTATCTGAGAATATGCGCGTACTTAGCGATAAGCGGCCAACGCCCAAGTCTAGCCGCCACGGCCGGCAAGTCCCACGCGACACAGACGTGGCCGTCGAGAATCACTCTATTTGTTAGAAATCCATCAGTGCGAGAGCATTAGCGTTTGGCTAGCATTTTTGAAATGAACTGACTAATAATAATAATACATTTTATTTAAAAAAAAAAAAATATTACATACAAAAAGTAAGTAAATTAATATTACATATAACATGGCATGAAGCCGTCTGCCAGAGTTTAGTTATTAATGTACACATAAAAAGAGAAGCAAAATTACAGATAACAAAGAAAATTACTATTTGTTACTTTCTCTTACTCCTAGTAAGAGGAAGTATTGTAATCGTATCAAATTTTCGATATCGAGTTTTCACCGGAAATATCCGTTTTGAGGTCCTCTGAGTCCAAAAAAGTGGTTTTTAGCAAATGGTTTGTGTGGTGTGTGTGTGTGTGTGTGTATTATTAGACCGCATAGCTCAAAAACGAAAATCGTATAAGTTCCACTTGATATTCTTTTTGTATGCCCCATGGACTGACAGTAAGTTTTATCTGTCAAAATTTTCCCCCACACTGGAAGTACCTACTCCCCGAGTTTTTTTTTTTTTTACTTTTTTGCAATTTTCTCAAAAATGGCTCAGACAATTTTTTTAAAACTTGCTACATCAACTACACATATAAAGAGCTACAACTTTTATTTGAAACATTTCTCTGGAAAAATTCATTTAAAGGCACTTTTAGGGAAGGGGTGGGGTTATGTTTCTTTTTAAAATGCTATCATAGTTGATTATACAATTCTATCATCCAAACAATATTAATTAGAAATAAATAGATGGCCAAAATTCCAAGTTTCAAGGAAATTAGTAAACCGGAAGTGTGCTTTTACTTTACAGTTTTTTCAGTTTTCGACGAATTTCATTAATTTTGTTACACTAACTAACATTTGTCAATTATAATTTTGAGAACTGGAGTAAGAGAATGTCTCTCTGGTGTTTCACACCAGATTTTTTTTTTATTATAATTATGAAACTGTAGGCATAATTGATTGGCTCTATTTCTATAATCTAGAGCTCGTTGAACAAATTTTACAAAAACAGATATGAACTGACTATTTTGGCCGCCATACCAGCCACACTACCATCCACTGGTCGCGGCAGTCAGGCCGCCTAATGCGCACTTGCCCTAAAAAGAGTAAAAGAAAGAAATCCGAAACAAAAAAAAAAGGTATAAAATTAATTCTTAGCAACTTTCTTTGGGTTTAGTTAATTGATTGTTAGAAAAAATTATATAAGTTAATGTATAAGCAAATTGTTTAACACCTCATACTTTTAACAACATTTGGCATTCGGGCACATTTAGGCCAACAGCAATTACGACCTCTATATTGAAGATCCCATTCGATATCGAGGGTAAAATTCCTTTCAGTTATACAGTTATATAGTCCCATTTAGTATATAGTTTCTACAAGAAATCTGACAGAAACAATTAAACAAATTATTTAATTGCCTAATACATATATGCAATAATGATTAGAGAACTAAGGTTTTATATATTTATGTATTATGGGCGGGATTGGTGGAGTAGTTTTGAGGGTAGCTTGAATTTGGGAGAATCCCTGTTCGAGTCATATGGATTATTGTATCACTATTGAGTCCCATAGAGTGTATCAACTGTACTTTCTCTGTGCAAGTCTGTTATTACACTGTTTGACAAAAAAATATCCTGATGATGGTGAACGCTCGAACCCGGTTAAAAAGAAGCAGGCTATCAAGGAAAATGTCTCTGGTGAATCTCTAATACCTTTGTCTTGAAATAGTCATATTAACAATGTCTGCAATAGTGTTCATAAATCCTAATGTCAGTTGAAACACCATTAAAATATTGAGCTTCAACTATACACCCCCTCGGTAAACACTCAATTAGTACACTAATATTTCCTTATTTTGATAAAAACTGCCAAGTATATTATGGTGATCTCACTTCTGAACTGAATTTAAAAAATTACACAGGTCACTTAATTCTTGCATCCGGCTCATGTTAAATATTAGAAAAGATGACCACATAAAATTACACATTACCCCAGTTTAAACTGGCTTAATGTTGAGTACCGTAGAAGGTATTTTACTGGCCATTTTATCTATATAGTTGTTTAAATTTTAAACACCAAAAAATTTGGTGGATATGTTTATAGTAAAAGCTGCTCTAGGCTTACGAGCTATAAAGAACTGTTGATTCTAGATTTTACATATAACCCTAATAGGGCTGCTATTTACCCATAATTCTTTTATCATCACTGCTAATAGACTATGGAACAACTTAGCTAGGCCAAGATAAGCAATAAAACACTTTTTTAAGTTTAAATTTTATTTTTATAATTATTTATTTGGAAAATCCTCACGCGTTGGTCTAGTGGCTAGTGTACTTGCCTTTCGTGCGAGAATTCAGGGTTTGATTCCCGTGAGGGCAAAGTTGGTGCTCACACAGCATCGTGATAAAAAATGGAAAGCTACAGTTGGTAGCGCCCTAGGTAGCGAAAGCCGATACTAAACGGCGTGGGAACGGCGGCGTGCTTACCACACGCCCTCCTATTCATCAAATCGCCGCCTGGCAAGCCTTTGGCCCTTCTTGGGCTTCCCATTTTTTATTTGTAAAGTTGAGAGGAAATTGTTAAGTTTGTACAAAGCACTTATTATTATTTTCATGACTGGTATTATTAGGGAAGCGAATAGCTAAGTGGTTAGCATACTGTACTCCCTCGCGGAGGACCCGGGTTCGTGTCCACCTGGGCTACCCTTAGATTTTTTTCTTCCTAAGAGCCTCTACAGCTCACTGTCCGGTGATGTACCCGGTTGTCTGTACAGCGTCACACGGGCCGGAGCCGGCATCCCACTGAGAAGGCTCCGGGGGTTTTTTGGGGGGGGGGGGGGGGGGGCCGAATGACCAAGTGTTATATTAGTTATTCACAAAGGGGAGGCAAACCCTACGCTATCAAAGCCTCCCAGTCCCATATAGCTACCCCTAAAGGATACCAACCCTGGTCTAGAACGAAAATCCGGCCCAGGGTTTAACCATCTAAGTTTCACCACAGACCGAACAAATCGGACCAAAACCTTAAAAGGACACAGCTTAAGATCCTCTACCGATATCCTATTCCGGCCGAAGGTCCTAAACCTAATCTCCTCACAACCCAAACAATTCGTCATCAGATGCATGGGTGTTTCCTCCTCAGTCTCACAAACTCTACAAAAGGGGTCAGGCACGAGTCCCATTATTAGAGATGTCTCCTTAAACCACAATGCCCAGTGAGGAATCCAACCAGATGTCTGAGGGAGGTCCGTGAAAGACATCGGACCCCGCTACTCAAAGCTCCATCCGGGCCCCCAATGAGCATTTTAGACTGCCGACAACCCACTGCACTCATACATAAGGATGAGGGCTGTGAGGTCATCTACGTCTGAAAGCCCGACAAACATATGCCAAAAGACACACCAACAGCAGGCTCTAGACACCATAGATGTTGACGCGCCCAAAAATAAAAAAATTAATAAAAAAAAAATTATTATTGGTATTACATTCTATTATTGGTTTAATTTTAAACCTGTGTTGCAATTGTAAACTGCATTATAATATTAATGTAATCAATAGATTATTTTATTTTCTTCTGCAGATCAGGGAATGTTATTGTATTTATTAAAAGACGAAGTTTCTTTGTTGCCAATAAGGACAAAGTATAAATTGATTGAAGAATATATAAACTTATTGAATATTGGCGAATATTCAACGACTTTTTCTCGTTTAGGTAATTACCTTTTTTCTTGAAAAAAAAATAAAAATTTATTTAAGCATTCGTTAACAAAAAAAAAAAAAAATGTAATCCAATTTGAAACAAGAAAGTTGGTTTCGATATCTCTTATTTCTCTCTTCAGCTAAAACAAATTTAATTGATAATATATTTGAAGTCCTTGAAACAATTTATTATTTGTAATATTTTTTTCTACTTAGCGTACTATTCAAGACATGAGGGTAGTGCAAGTTAAAATTGTCACCCTGTATATACATATATTACAAACACAAAAAAGCATAATCTTATGGTATCGTTTGCTGCTGCTGGAAGCCCTTTGTCGGCTGGAGGCAGGCCAGTCATTTAGAATGTTGTAGTTACTTTTAGAATCGCACCAAGTCCTATATATAGTTTTAATAAGGTAAACTTGTTAAAAAAGTGCAGGAAACTTAGGACCAGGATCGACGTTGCGAGACAATCTTTCTGGGAATTTAATGAATATTCATGCCCTTCCCTTTCCAATACAAACAAAAATTATTAAATACTTTCTTTTACTGCTATAAAAGGAAATAGTATTATCCATTTTTACAGCGGACTCTACCTCCCCCAAGTAGGGATCAGGTGGCATGGACAGAGGCGGAAAGCTTTTATACTATATTGTATATTACTCATATTACCACACCATATAAAACCTAAAGCTATTATATGAATCTATCCAATTTCTGCGCAAATCCTCACATGGTAGTCTCCAACCTCTAAGTACATAGCTACAGCGGGGAACTCTTAAAGAAGTACCGCAAGTACGTGTCAGATTATTGAAGTTTTTCACAGAAATAGAAATGTTTTACTCAGTTCTCTGAGCATTAAAAAAGTATTTTTTCTTTTTGAAATTGCTGCGGTGTTTTTTATGTATGTGGCTGGTGTATCTATAATTATGGCTGGTACAACTTAAAACTGGAAATTCACAATATGTTTGTACTAGTATAGTCTAGACTCTAGAACAATGGTTCCCAAACTTCTATGCCCATGGGCCCCTTCTTGTAGCGAAAACCACTGACCATAAACCCCCAAGTGAAATAACTCTACATAACTGCATAATAGAAACATTACCAACTTAACATTGATGTCTTGAATGGCGTAAAAATAAAATATAAATAAAACATTTTGATATTTAAAGTAGTATTTATTGAAATTATAACTTTCAGTTTAAAATACAAAAAACAATATTTTTTTCAGGATATAAAAGTGGTATCTCGTTTTTATAACCAGAATTTGTATTGTACTTGTTCAAAGTTCAAACATTGGTTTCAGCTCCTCATTTGTGGATAATTCAATCAATTGCTCCTGTATTAGTATGGATTCTTATGAATAGATACACGACTCTTTTATATTGCCATATTTTAGACAAGTTATTTTGTAAATAGCGGCGAGATTCCGTTCTTGTTTAAACCTGCATAGATATGTAGACACAGATGGCCGCGGTCGGCCCGACTACCACTGTACGGATGCTTGTCATTACTTGTATTTTATGTACCTATCTATTCTTTATATTTTACTCACGAAGTAAAAATCGCTATCAATCAATTTATTGTTATTTATTTTAGCTATAAATTTTCTAAAAACGGAGTACATGGTGATTTGGAAGTGGATAGGTACAGGATCAAAAAAGTGAAAGCTTTCAAATATTTGGGCTCGATTCTAGATGAAGAGGGAAGATGTAGTGCGGAAGTGAGGGCAAGAAGCGGGCAGGCCAAGAAAGCTGTAAGAATGCTTCAATCCATCCTCTGGAACACCAGTATATCCAGGGAGAATAAAAGAAGGATCTTCTGTTCCATTAAAGAGGGAATTTTACTGTACGGATCTGAGACTTGGACAAGCCAATTTAATGAAAAAAGTGAATGCTGTGGAGATGGAGTATTGGCGGAGATGTCTAAGGAGAACAAGGGCGGACCGGATAAGGAATGAGGATATACTGGAGGAAATGGGCATAGAGAAAAGGATGAATCAAAAAGTAGTGAAGAGAAAGATGAGGTGGTATGGGCACGTGCGACGAATGGCCCCAGACAGGTGGCCGGAAAAGGTGCGGAATTGGGCCCCTTCTGGAAGGAGGAAAAGAGGAAGACCAGCACGTCGATGGGACGAAGAGATAGAGGAGGAGATGATGGGGAGAGGACTGAAAGATGGAGATTGGTGGGATAGAACGCTGTGGAGAGAACGGCTGACTTGAGGCGAACTCAATGAGGGGAAACACCATAAAAGTAAAAAGTAAGTATTTTAGCTTCCATAATAATGAAACTAGGTCACAATTATTTTACTTTATATTAAACCCTAGCGGACTCCCGATGTTGCCCACGCACCACCCGCTAATTAATTTCAATTTGCCACATACCCTCCTCAGCGGTCACCTAAGGATCCATAGCAACCACTATGACTATTTGGGAACCTATGATCTTGAGCAAACATATACAGATCTATAATTTTTTCTTTACACATTTTTCTTGGGGGCTGTCATAACGTAAAACATATCTCTTAATTGCTTTTTCTGTAGGTATGTTTCCACCGTTCATGAAGTATAAAGACTAAATAATTGCTTTGTACAAATCTCAAAAGTGCAGAAAATGTTAATGGAAGTTGGGAAATGTGTGGTAAGCAAATAACCGTTTGAATGTTTCTTTTCCAACTTCTTTTTAACTATTGGCGATTGCCTGAACGTGCTTACTCCAATCGTCTTGAACTAAAGTGCTGTAGAAATATAAGATTATTATAAACAAACTGAGATTTGAACAATAATATATGGCAGCCTCCTTGAATTATGAAATACTGGACCATTTAGTTTCTTATAAAATTTATTTCAAATAAAAAAAAAATTAATTTTGGTTCCATTTTTTATATTAGATATAAGATGTTGTTAAACTTGGCTCACTAAACTAAATAAAATATACAATTCTATTTTTAATATTTGGCACCTGTTTCTGAGAATTTATATTCCAACTATTTTTTATTAAGGTATATTCCTTATTATAAAGTTGAAATTATTAAAACTATTTGGTAAAGTGTTTCTACATGGAATGAAAATTATGTAAATTCTTGGTAAATTAAATTATTTTTGTTTAATAAATGGCTAAAAATTTTAGTAATTTTTTATGGTTTCTTCAGTTCTAGTAGTAAAGTTGGCAAGCACTTAGTTTTTCAGATCGGTGACCTCATCGGTGGTTTCATAAAACCGACGTTTCGCCCATATTGCAATAGGTTTCTTCCGGTAAGTGTCTGTAAGCTAGCTCAACAATGATAAAAAACACAGGATGGTTAAAAAAAATAACAGGAAATAGGCAGGGACTAATTCACCCTCCTTGTTGCTAGTGGCTGTAGCTATTGGATGGGGCTAATTGTCCTTTCCATGCGTACGATTGGCTGGTGGGTGAGGAGGTCTCCAAATCTGTCCTTCCAGTTTAAGTCTTCCACTTCTGCCAACAGTAGAGGCAACCGTGTTCTGTTCAGACGAGTAATATTAAGTGACAAGTACTAATATTAGGTGACGTAATGAAGTAGGAGTATTTTTTTAAATAACAGAGTTCATTTTTAGTTTTTTTTTTTTAATTTTATGTTAAATTATCAGATCATTTTTAAATTTCAGATTGCAACAATAAAAGGTCTAAAAATAGTAGAATCAATTTTTCATTTCTCAAAGAGTAACTCTTGAAAAATACTGTTGAAATAAATAAAATCAAATGTTGCTTAAACATTTGTGGAATTTATTATTCTCAAATATATATATATTATTCTTGAATATGTGGATGGATCCGCTATGCTGGATAACATCTAGTATTTTATCCATCGTAATATGCATATTTATTTTCTTCCTGACCGGTTTCGGGACTTTCATCCATCGTCAGAGCAAAATTCACCAAGTTCGTATAGAGAGAGTTCACTTCAACGTGATGTTTCTGTTACTTGTTTTACTCACACTTGTTGGTTGTATATAATTATGTGGGGAGGTTATAAGGTTATGTTACTATGTGTATGTGAGTGATTAATGACAAAATGGAATTATTATAAGTTTTGATTAGACATTAAAAAAATAGTGTATAATAAATTTGTTTCTAAATTTTCAGAATACTCCATGACTAAATTTTAATAGTGTAAAGTACGCTCAGTGTTTTATCAAGTTATTTTATGTGGGGGGAGGGATAAGTTATTTCAGGAGTATACTGTATTAATAAGAATAGATAAAGCTGATCACGGGTTCCAATCCAGCCGTGCTACCCTTAGATTTTCTCTTCCTAGGAGCCCCTACAGCTCACTGTCCGGTGATGGACAGTGTTGTCTGTAACGGGAGAACACTGTCCGGAGGCCGGCAGTGCACTGAGAAGGCTCCGGGCGCAAATGACCACAGATGTTGAGACGCCTTAAATAAAAAAAAAAAAAAATAGATAAGGCTTGAAGAAAGGCGATGCAAAGTTTATGGACAGTCAAAAATATGTACAAGTAATAAATAGATACAAATTACAAGCAGGGTTAATATAAGAAAATATGTAAGTAAATTGATATGTAAGAAGGTTAGCGGTAAATTGGAGAAGACGTTAAAATAAATATTACAGGAAATCAAATGTATTCGTTTTTATTTATCATGCTTGTTTTTAAATGATATTAATTTTTGTTTAAGTTATAGTAAGAATATGTTTAGAGAGATAAAATAAGATAAAATGAGATACGAATTTCCCAAAAGGGAGCTAAATGGTTAGCGTACTGGACTCCCACGCGGAGAACCCGGGTTTGAGCCCAGATGTGCTACCCTTAGATTTTTTCTTCCTAGGAGCCTCTACAGCTCGATGTCCGGTGATGGACAGTATTGTCGGTAACGAGAGAATACTATCCGGAGGCCGGCAGTGCACTGAGAAGGCTCCGGCCGCAAAATGACCATAGATGTTGATGCGCCTAAAAGAAAAAAAATCTAACAAATGAGATAAAAAAAATCAAGAAGAATGGGCCCTGAAGAAGACAATAAAAGCATGATATATAACAATAGGACCACCTACATTGAGAGATGAATCAGAAGGAAGTATGATATCTTTAATAATATCAATGCCAAAAAAAATGACAAAAGATATTTGTTCAGGTGCACACACAAAGGTATCATTGTCTTAGAAAAAAGTCTCACTGATAGTGTTGGAGATTTGAACAACGAGATTTAATTGTTAAAAAACTGATAAAATAATTATGGACAATCAAAAGATATAGGTAATTTTCCATTATAGTTTCCAATTAAGAGTAATTTGATTAAAAGCTGGAAATGAATTCATCATGTTTCTTTCATTCCTAAAACAACATTTACAATACCTAAAACACAATAAACTAATTTAAAATAATAAACAAATGTTGATTAAACAAACCACAATATGTAAATAAATTATTAATAAGTTTTAAAGCCACTGTAGGTTCTGTACAGTAATGTTATTTTTTTTTTTTTACGACAAAAACTATTTAAAAGTTAGTGAATAGCGAATGTAATAAAATGACACAAGTATTAAATCATTAACTAACCTATACGTAAGCGAATGAATAGATAATAAGAACAGAACTTCTCACACAACGCGCATTATTGCAATGACCTTCAGATCGCATCAAGGACCCCTCCTCAATGAATAATGAACTCCTATGAGATTTGGTTTACTACGCAGTATGCTCCAATTATTTTCTTTTTATTTTTGGTTAGAAACTTCTTGATTTATTTCTTCTAAACATATTTTGCCTAACTTTAAAGCATAATAAGAAATAATAAAAATGTATAAAAATATCTATAATTTAATTATTAAAAAAAAAAAGAAAAAAAAAGCCGTATACATATGATATAAATAGAATTAAAATACATACGTCTGTGAACAGACAGACGGCTAAAATGTACCACGATCATCTAGCGGTCACGACTACAACAATACTTTATTAGACATGCCTTCTAGTTATATTTAATCCAATAGTAATAAGGACTACATATAATTATTATTATAGTTAATTAACTGTTTATAATTTAATTTTTTTTTTTTTGTTTAAATTGTGGTTCTTACTATTAAAATTATTTCATCAGTAAATAATATAGTTTTTCATAGATTCTTAAAATTATTTGCAAGATTCTTTATTCTAATGATATGTTTATAGATATTATCTTGTTAGAAACTTACAAAAGATAATTATGGATATGTTAATCTGGCAGAAATTTCATGAAGTTTGAAAAGGAAAATTTAAAGTGAGACCTACTTTATTCAGGGCTAGACTTAAAAGATCAGATGTCATGCAAAGACTTTCTGTAATAGATTTTGCTAACATATCAAATAAAAGCCTGAGTATCAGAGACATTTTCCGTGGTAGCCTGCTTCATTTTGTGG
>JAAEAF010006221.1:0-10805 GCA_011037195.1 Triatoma infestans | reverse complement strand
AGACTAGAGTGGTGGTTAGAATACAATAATGTATTACCATGATCGCAATTCGGTTTCCGTAGAGGAAGGTCCGTAATAGACTGCCAAGCAGAATTAGTGACCGACATACAGCTAGGGCTAACTGTCAATAAAACAGTTCTCGCTTTGTTTTTAGATATTGCAGGAGCCTTTGGCAATGTACATCTTCCAACATTAGCAAGTAAATGCAAAATATTGGTTTGCCCAGTTTGTTTGTACGAAATGTAATGAAATTGATTTCAGAAAGGAAACTGTTTACCCGTCTAAATGATAAGCTATTAGGTCCACGCTGGCTGGAGTAGGCTAGGCCTGCCTGAGGGAGGCATTTTATCTCACTATTATATGCAATATACGCTCTAGATATAGGCTCATTGAGGGACGAAGACTTGGGAGTGCTTCAGTACGCAGATGATGTGTTTCTCTATTCGATGGGGACCTCCACTGTGGAATGTTTGGAGAAATTGGTGGTGGCTGTGAGTGTTTTAAATGATTGGTCCCTTGACCATGGGCTTTCCATTTCGGAGGAAAAATCCATATTATGTACATTCTCGAGGAAAAGAATGTTGCTTTTAGGAGGCAGTGTTACACTAGCAGGCCACTCATTTAGAGTTATCAAAGAGGCCAGATACTTAGGGCTTACTTTGGACAAGACATTGACATGGAAGTCACATATTCAGACAGTACTAGGGAAAGCGGGAAAGTACTTTAATGTTCTTCGAGCCATATCCCATCTGAAATGGGGTGCTGACCCATAGAGCCACAATACGTAGTATTTTTGATTTTGGATGCTTCCTATAAGGGCAAGCGAGAAATACACTATTACTCCCTATACAGGTATTACAAAATAAATGTCTCAGGTTGTGTTTTCTAAAAAGCATACCAACGGATGTGATCCATTCAGAGTGTGGGGAGTTGTTTGTGGAACAAAGAAGGGAATTGTTGTGTAATAGGTTTCTTTTAAAAGTTTTGTCTTCTAATAGTGAACTGTACAGTAAGCTCTGTCAGTTAAATTTAAAAGATCTGACACATCGTTATTGGAGACATAAAAATTCCCCTTTATTAGCTTCGAGCTTCAGAAATGTAGGTCATTTGAAGCCAGTTATTTATTCATCGGATAAACCTATTAGCTTTCGTACAAATTATTCTTCACTTAAGCAATCTAAACCACAAGTAATTTTTTTGAAACATTATTCTACATTCCCAAAACAAATAAGAAATCATTCTTTTATACATGATTTATACGAAATGGTTCCGGATTTGCATGTAATTTACACGGATGGCTCGAAGATAAATGAAGAGGTGGGTGGTGCATTTTATGATCCTGACAGGAACGTGAGTTTCATGTTCAAACTATCGGCATTTGCATTCGTGTATACCGCAGAATAACAGCGGTTTTTCAATTGCATACCCAAAACAAAGAAGTGCAGTTTATTTGGGTCAGAGGTCACTGTGGCATCAAGGGAAACGAATCAGTAGACTCATTGGCAAGATTAGCTGTATTAGATGGCATAGATTTAGATTTAAAAGTTCTACATTGACTTAAATGATGGGTACGCATTAAAATAGATACGGTGAGACAAAATCAGTATACACAATCCACTAAGGGCCGATTTTATAAAGAATTATAAGATTTTATAAAGAATAGCCGCTCAGAAATTGTGGTATAAAGGTAGAATACAATCAATCAATCAATCAATCAATCAATCAATATTTTTATTTGCACTAAATTACATCATGGCAAAATGAGTTGGTATGTGCGTACATAATGGCTTACAAACTATCAGGCATAACACAAACAATTAATAAATAAACTTTACCCTGCTTTACAATCCAGAAAGAAAAATAACAAAACAAAAAACAGAATACTCTTGGTTCTTATTACAATGTGAGATAATAAAATTAAAAATAAAATTCATTTAAACAGAAAATATAAATTAATTTTTCTTTTTCTCCCTTATTAATATTATTATTAAATAAAAATAAATGAAATGTAAAAATAAAAACTAAAGTATGAATAATATGAACAATATAAAATTAATAATAATTAGATCTAATTTTTAAGCTATTAATGACAAAAAGAAAAATATCATTAATCTTTGCCAAGTTATAAACATTTAAAATCTCTTCAATAAAATCTTGATACGAATTATTACATTTGCTATATTTATATAAAAATTGAAATCTATCTTTCACTTTTCACTATTATTCGAGGATACTTTTTCGAGGCCAGGCGTATCTGAGCCAACACTCGTATCTTCTCAATGTTACAATTAACTAGTAAATAATTATCTGAACAACCAAGAGGACATATTAATCTGTAATGGTTATTATAGGAGGAGTTTAGGACAGAATGAATATCTAAACTGAGTAAATTATTTCTTAATGCTTCAAGTATATCATCTCTGTAATACATAATCGTGAACAAGCTTTGATTGAGCACATGATCATAACCAACACTTTTGAGGTAGCTTTTCAAATGGGAAAACCAGTTAGAAGCTGTTTTTACTGAGTGACTGTCCAAAGCAGTTAATCTGACAAGACATAATTTAGGTAGACTGAAGTCATCCATATTTAACAAATGAATCCAAAAACCCAACATTCGTTTAAATATTTTGTATTTAGTGTGTGTCAGCCTAGTTTCAATTCTGACGTACGCGCCAGGTGTCTGAACAGGTAATATCAATAATCTTTTAAAAAATGATAGCTGGGCACGTTCAATTACATTTAAATATTGAGGGCCCCAGACCTCCGACAAATATAGCAAACACTCTCTGCCAGGTATAAAGGTAGAATACAGAAAAAACTCAAAGACAATAACCTCATAGTCACAAAAGCCGATAAGATGACCACAAAATGAAGCAGGCTACCACGGAAAATGTCTCTGATAAAATTTATAAAATACTTGGAGAATTTTTGTATTTAATATATTGTGGATATCCAGCTCGGTGAGTTTCTTAATATCTAGCTATAGCTTATTTGTAGGATTAATTGTAACGGGGTGCGAGAAATATCAAGAACTCCACCCCATGGTGTTTGTGTGTATGTGTGTGAGTGTTGTGCGTGTGCATAGTGTATTTCTAGATGTGATATAGGAACATATATATTGTATATAGTATTTAATTCTTGTTATTTTAGGTATGCATGTATTTATTAGGATGCAAGTATTTATTAGCGTGAATGGGTAAGTTTATAATTTTATAGGAATGAATGACTCGTGTGAATGAGTGTGTGGGGGGGGACCAATTGCCAGGGGTGGCAACTTTTGGTCGTGTGGGTTACTGTCTCTTGCTTTTGGTCCACTGTCTCTTGGAGGGGCGGGTCTGAGCCGGGATTGGCTACCCTGGCACCTGTATGCATGTGAGTGTGATATCAGTGTAAATAATGTACATAATTATAATTTAGGTTTAAGAATAATTGGTGCGTAAGTTTCGGTAAAACCACCCCAAATTTTAGCGGAACGTATTCCATTGGCCTTTAATAAATTCTCATTGGCATGAATATATTTATCCGAATGATTGTTTTTTATTAATGAATGCATTTATTTAGACGACTGTTTTTCTGTTGAAAGGTATAAGTGTAATCACAGACAGGATTGTGATGTATGAGACGATGGAGCTGGATTTTGCAACGCACCACCGGTGCTGGATATCTTACAGTAGTGATGGTTTGCTTTTTTGCATATTATGGCTGATGGCAAAAGCGAAAGCAAAAAAAAAATGGAGAAATTTATGGGAGGACAAAATGCCATTCTTGTCCCAAATTACTGCATTAGATTCACGATACAAATTTTCAGTGTTCCAATCATTTTCGTCGATAAACCTAGATTATATAATTTATAAAAAAGTGCTTGTCAGTCTATGGAGTCAAAAGCACTACTGAAATCTATAAAGAAACAAAACAGTTTACGTGCAGAATTAAATTTAATTGGGCCAAGCTTGTTAATAATTTTTACTAAATCGTTGGTGTTTTAATAGAGAAAACCGCGAAAACTGAAATAACTGTTCAGCAGAAACAAACTTCCGTTAAGCAGATTTTCTTCAACGTCGAAATATTGGCAATGTATTTATTTCTGTTTAATGTTTTTAGATGACACAATTATGTAATAAATTGAAATAGCGCTTTAGAGGAAAAAATAACCCCACCTCTTCCACAAAAGCCCTCTCAAATGATTTACTTCTGAATGACTAGGAGTAAGAGACAGTAGGAAAGTAAAAAGTGAAAGATAAAAGAAAAAGATAAATAATATGAGAAAGCAGCCTAGTGTTTATTTTTTTTTTGCGCAATGACTACGGTGGTCATTAGCGCTAGCAGCATGGTTGGAATGGAAATAATTTATAGTGGGTAGTAGAAATTTCTGAGCCAAAACGAAATCGAAATTAGTATTGGTAGCAAAAAGGGCAAGCATGCAGCAATAGTTCTACCTGCAGCAGGGTGGTTCTGTTAGCAACAGTTAACAGGAACAGTAAACAACACAAAATGTTCTGTTTATGTGCTTTTACACGGTAGAAATAAGCCGACTGTGAGCAGACCGGCAATCTCCGAACTTGGGCACTTTACGACACATCATAAATCTCACTTACTATTTACTGCATTACTATTTTCCCAACAAATCAGAAAACTGTGTTGAAATTTTCAAATTGTTAATTTTAGTCCCTACCAGTCTCTGTCACTGTCCTTCAAAATATCATTTCCTGTCCTTCTCCCCACTTAGTAGTCAGTTATATATACCATTAGCATGACTGCAGAGCAAATCTTCAGATACAAGTTCTCGGAGGTGCCGAAGCAGATATCCACGAATCGAAGGCGGAAGTTTATTGGGCTACAAGACGCAAAATGGCGGAAATGCTAGCAATTGCATTGTCAAAAATAAAATAAATTAAAACAAATAATTCAGCATCAATTCCTAACTAAACATTTTATTTAAATGTAAACATATATTTGTAAATGAATAATTATATTTTAGATATAGCATTATTTTCCATGAATTGGTCTCTTACCAACCCATTTTTAATTTCTCTTACTGTTCATCATGACTTCAAAAACCGAAAGCTGTTAATCGGAATTAAATTCTCATCGGAAGTACACTCAGTATTCATTGGATATTTAAAAAATATAAAATATAATTACATTGAATTTACAAAAAAAGGTTTTACCGCATGGTATATATACGTATAATATGTATATAGGATTTCTTGAATGGTAATAACTAAATAGATTGAATCAACTTCTTACCTTTTACAATCTCCTTTATTATATGATTAAACAGCAATACGAAACACTTTGAACATAAATTAAACTACTCTTTTAATAAAGAAGAAAGAAAACTAATAACTTTCAACTTGTAACATATAAAACTTTATTTCATATGTTACAAATAAGTTCAACTGCCTCTCATTCCCGCCCCTGTCTATTGTTGACGCCACCTCACCATATTATGTATACAAGTGTGTGTGTGTGTGTTTGTGTATGCGGTGTTTGTGCGAATATATATGTATGTGTGTGTGTATGCGGTGTTTGTGTGTATATATATGTATGTGTGTGTGTTTGTGTATGCGGTGTTTGTGCGTATATATATTTATGTGCGAGTGTGCGTGAACAAAATATCTCAAAAACGAAAAATCGCACAGCAAGAAGTCTTTATATTCTGCCTTCATACCGTCATCGCATCTGAAACGAAGGTTTCGGTCAATTTCCGTAAACCGAAATTATTCCTTTATGAGGGTTTTTCCTATTTCCTTGATTTTCTCCAACCTTTTTTTAAACTTGGCATGCTAACTACACAAAATGGCCACTTTCATTTTCATTTAAAACATTTGATCAGAAAAAATGATTTTTTGAAGGAGTTGCAACTTAATCTTTTCATTTAAGTGTCACGTCAGAAAACAATTTAGGTTCCAACATCTATGTAATACATTAAGGTACTTATAAGCATTACTAGAACTCCAGGTTTGAAGGAAATGGTTAATTGGAAATGCGACATTAAGAATTGGTTCCTCAGATTTTTGAAGTTTCGCAACAACGGCTAAAACAATTTCTTTTAAACTTGGAATGCTAAAAACAAATTTAAATGTATCACTTTTATTTGAATTATGTTTCCACAAAAATTTATTTTAGTAGGTACTAATTGAATGCAAGTTGGGTGCCGCTATCATTCACACCACCCGGGTGCAAACAACACATTGGCTCCCTTAACAAAAGAAGAAGAATTAACAGCTGCATGCAGAAATTACTTTTAATTTTTAAATTTTAATAAAATTTATGTATGCCCTTTTAAATAAATATTTAATTTATAAGACATTTGCCCTATGGCATAGTTATAGTTATATCTAATTGAAACTATCACACGATTTTTTCTTAATGCAGTCAATAACAAACTGATACATAGAATTACACTTAAATATAAAATATATGAACCTGACTCTTTTTCTTCAAATTTGGAAATTAGAAAGAAATTTTAGCTGCCCTAACATACATTCTGATGGTGGGGTGAATGTTTTAGCACTCATAGCTTGTAGTCATTGTAATTTACACTGTAATTTTTACACAATATTAGGGACATCAAAAAATTACTAAAATCCCAAGTTTGAAAAAATAATTGATCGGAAAGGCGACTTTACGTAATAGTCCTTAGATTTTTGAAGTTTCGTGATAACTGTGAATGGATAATTGAAAACTTAAAAATTACAAATTTTCTTCATATTTGAACTTGTAGTAATGGGCCTTATATGACAAAGATGGTAGAACCATGCATTGCACCGAAATGGTACTTTAGAGTGGGGGGGGTGACTTAATGAGCTGCTTCCCTAGAACACTCCAAAAATCAATTTTCTAGAAAAAAGTTCACATTTATATAGTTGGTGCCCATTTTTAAGAAAATTGCGGAAACCTGAAAAATCTAGATAGTTAAGTCGGTTAGTGAATTATTTCGAAATCTTTCGTCAGATATTCTTTATAATATTTAAAGGGAATATGAAGTTTGAGTTGGCCGCAGTTCTCAAATATTATGCTCTCTCGGACACACACACCACATTTACCAAAATCTTTTTTTGTTTTTAGGGTCTCCAAATATATATTTTCAAAGAAAACTCAATTTCATTGAGTGAGTCCACAGTCGATTCCCGCGTAGAACTGCTAAATTTATATCTGTTTAAGAAATATTAATGGTAAATCATGGGCTTCCGCTCCCGTCGCCGACACCTAATTTAGTGGTTGGACTTTAAGCCCAGCTGAAAACATAGGCATTACTTTACTTGCTATTAAATAAACTGCAGGATTTGATAATTGCTTGATAAAATTACAGTAAAATAGTAGAACGCTTGAATGAATCTTTGTTGGATAGACCTATGTACTTCAAAACATGGCAACATCCTGCGGATATTACCGCATTCGATTTAGAGATATTTATCGATGGGAGCAAGGAAGGAGACAGTGTCGGTTGTGCTTTTGTAACAATTAGGAAGGGATAGCCAATTGCTGAACAAAATTATTGACTAAATGGGCATTGTTCTAACAACCGGACAGAGCAGCCGACACTTGTGAAGACTTTGGATTGGTTAGAACAACATGTATGGTCTGATGAAAAAGCCGCATAACTATTGGCTCTTTGAACAATACGGTATCCATCTTCCGCTCTTTGAAGCGATTAGAATTAGGCTATTTAGGCTCAAGCAGCGTTGCTCATCACTGTGTCATGGGTGAAGCCATATAAGGTAGAAGGTAACGAACGAGCAGATAAGTTGCCCTATCTTGAACTGTCCTCCCTATCCTTGACACCTCAGTTTCACATATATTTAAATATGTGGACGATTTATTCCTCATCGTCAACCCCAATGACATTTTCCTAATCTTACACCAGTTCAACTCTTACCACAGCAGACTCCAATTTACTATCGAAAAAGAACATAACAACACCCTCCCCTTTCTCGACACCATCATAATCCGGAATCCAGACAACACTTTAACTTATAACTGGTACACGAAACCGACTTACTCAGGACGTCTTCTTCACTACTTATCTGACCACCCTTTCCACCAAAAAGTCAACACTTTAAAAAATTTGTGAACCGTGCCCTTTCTCTCTCCCATCCCACCTTTCACAATGAAAACATCAAAAAAGCTAGGTAAATCCTGTCCTCTAATGGTTACCCTTCGCACATTATAAACAATATAATCAAAAAAGCATTGACACCAGCATTACACACACCACACACTAGTAATTCCATCAACACCACGAATGTACCTATCCACAGATCTCTTACACATATCCACTCTCTCTCCCAAAAAATAAACAAATCCCTCAAAAAACATATCCCCAATCTCATCACAGGCTTCACCACCACTAATAAACTTTCCAAACTATATACCAAACTAAAAGATCCTATCCCTAAACTCAACAAAACCCACACAGTATACAACATCAAATGCACTACACCACTTTGCAATGCCACATATGTAGGAGAGAGCTCACAATACTTACACAAAAGACTAAAACAACACAAATATGACATCACCTCCAAAAAAATAGACAGCACAGCACTTTCCAAACATGCATTATCCCTAAATCATTCCTTTGACCTGCAAAACCCATCCATTTTAACAACACAACCTAATCTCACAAAACGCCTCCTTGCAGAAACAATACATATCCACCTACAACCCAATCCCATAAACCACAAAAAAGACAAAGAGGTCATCTCATCACTCTACAACAACATCCTCCATTCCATTAAGTAGACATAATTGCATCCACCCAGCCCTTAGTGCCATCACCCTACATATTTCCCCTGCTAATTCCTTGTTCCTCCTATCTATTCATCAAACTTATCCCCATACTCCGATCCATATTCTAATTAGCTCAAATTCCTCATCGATTAAAAAATTTAAGTAAAAATTACACATATATATTTTTATATATCTATAAATATACATGTTTATTATATTTGTCCTACTTCTTCCCTTCACTCCAAAAATTCCTAACGGTACTTTCCCCCTCACCACTACATTCCTCTGCGTACTTTCTCAACCTTTCACTGGTAGTACACACATACCACAGTAGTAATTAAACATGTAATGATAGAACATACAAATTTTTCAATCTAAGGTCTGTAACATTTCTATAATTTTTTCTACACTATCTGTTTTCCATTACAATATTAGTTTTGGTTTTCATACAATAAATAGATTTTTCATTACACTATTTGTTTTCCATTAAATTTTTTTATTGTTCTGTTTGCCATAATTTTTGTGTTTGTTGTTAATGATAGCTAGATTTTTATGTATATTTTGTTTCCTTTGTAGATAGCCCCTGAAGAAGACAAACAATGTTAGTCGAAACGTCGGGTTACTAATAAAAAACACTTGAAAGCAAAATTTTTGATGTTTTTTTTGATACCCTTCGGCCGATCAGCCAACCAACAGATACTTCTCGAAAAAACAGATACAAACTTAACTGTGGAAAGGGATTTATTGTGTATAGCCCATTGTCTTAAGAGCATGTTGAGACATTATGTATCTGGCAACTTTAGGCCGTACAGCCCGTGAGGTAACTAGGGAGGTGTTAGGTGTTTATTGAGAATGTTTGTTAAAAATATTTACTTAGTGAAGATTCCCCAAGAGAGTTCCAAATCTTGGAAATTGTGTCCTAATATTCAATACACGTAAATATAATTATTTGCCAATGTTTACATAGATTTATCATGATAATGAATATGAACATGAGATCAAAAAGAAGAATATTTAGAATACAATATGATAGGATGTCACACGATAAATTTAGATGATATGTTCTTCGTAATATTGTAGTAAAAATTTTCGCTTTTTCTTTAACAATTTATAGACATTCTATAGAATTGCGAGATAACCTTTTCTAGAAACCCAATTTTTTATGAGATATTGAGGTGGTGCAATTAAATTTTTCATGAATTCATTATATTAATAAGGTTAATCTGCAGTTTTTTTTGTTTTCATTCACACTACTCGCATTGTAGGGGGAAATTAGTTATAACAGCCCTTTGGATATATTAATTTTTATATTACTTCCTTAATTTTGTACTACAAGTTTATGTTCACAATTCCTTTTCTCCTACTTTTTCATACATGGACTACAAGATTGTACTAATTTTAAAGTTTGCCCGATCTCATTCAATGTTAGCCAAACTTAATAGAGCAAATTGGGTCATTTAGAGAGACATAACTGATACAATTTTTACCAGAAAGATTGCATTTCGCCCAATTTTAGGACGTAACAACCAGGAAAGTAACGCATTATCATTATTATTATGCTTAGATGGACTTGTTAGAAAGCATCATTTGTATTTTATTTAAATATTCCAATGGTTTTCTCACGTTTTAACAAGCTCAATAGACAGAGAACATTAAAAATTCGAATTTTATTTAGAAATATCTCTCCAATTATAAATACGCTTGTTGAATCACCTGCTAGTCCCTGATTTTTCATGTCTGAACATTTATAAGCTTTCATTTGATGAACAGTAAACAATGAGCCACCTTATCATTTTAAGACTTACATAATGTAAATGGATACAATATATTGTATTATGTAAGATTTATCAAGATTTTCGTATTCTTGTTCTATCATTTTTGTGCAACAGCAATAATTTTGCGGTGAATTTTCGCATTTCTACATTATTTTTTAAGAAAATGCATATTGTAACAACAGTTCTCCGCCCGGCCACCAGGTTTGCACCAAGTGGACCTTTCACTAGGGAGGCACACCCCCACTACACTAGGACTCTCCTACTCCACTACAGAGGGGAGAACTTTCACCG
>JAAEAF010006220.1:0-79490 GCA_011037195.1 Triatoma infestans | reverse complement strand
CATTATTTATTTATATGGGAATCAACCTATTTACAATTTCAGATATATTCAGGTGCAACCAAAATAGGTATAATATAAAATTCGTAAATTCCGGTAAAACCGATTTTCTTCAAACTTTGGAATTTTGGCCACACGTTAGTTTTTTATTAATATCACATAGACGATAGAATCGTATAAAAAAAAATTTTATAAAAAAGCCTAATGTCTGCCATCCCCTAGAACCCATAACACCCCTTAAATGAATTTTTCTGGAAAAATATTGGAAATAAAATATTTATAATCTTTATAAGATTTAGTTAATATAACATGTATTGGAATCAGATGTCTTGAATAGGGAGTAGAAGTGAAGAATAGGTGGATGTTAGTTAGAGAGTTGTTACTCGAAATACGAACTACTGAATTTACGAAAATAGACTATATTTTAACAATAATTTAAAGTGTTTGAAATAATAACTACAATTAATTTAAAATGATTGAAATAGTAACTAAGATGCACAACTGTAAATGATTATGAATAATAATAATTATACGTTTAAACCTTGAATAGGGACGCGCTCGCGATGTGATACTGATGTATAACTGATATAGTACTGATGTATAACTGATGCAGACTGGTATAATACTTATCTAATACTGATCCCCTCTTCCAGTGGGGCGACGTTTATATTGGTATCACTCACACATTGACAGGTGTGTAAGTACTTGCCACACTAAGACATCTCTTGCTGTATGTTGACCTTAGTTAGGTCGGTGACCAGGGTGAGTTAGGTGAGTGACCAGGGTGGCCAGTCGGTGATTATCAAAGACTGTTTGTTAATAGATGGTAGCCAGGTGGCCTTTTGAGTGTTCGTTGACCCTTGTATTAAGGGAATACCAGCCAGGTGGCTTCTGTACACTGGCCGTATAATGACCCCTGTTTGAAAGGGTTTTAGCGGTGTTCCTTTAGCGGCGTTCTTTTGAACGTTATTGACACTTGTTTGAAAGGGTTTTGTTTGACCTGAAGGTAGCGGCTGGCTGGAACCACTAGATATGATTTTTAGATTTATAATTTAAAAATTATATCTTTTTCTTCTTGCTATCACATTGCATAACAACTTAAAAGAAAATCGGTTGAATGGTTTTTAGAGAAAATCGCTAAAAAGAGAAAAAAATTATTCAGTAAAGTGGTGAGAATTGGGTCGACCGATATTGGCCCAAACCTAATTGTTGCGTCCCCTGGGAGAGACCTTACCGAAATACCAACTTTCAGATGACAGCAATTTTTCGTTTTTGTGTTATCCTGACCAGTTACAGACATAAAAACACACACACAGACCAATTTCTAATAACCACTTTTATCAAAACATGTATTTCCGGTGAAAGCTCAATATCGAATATTTTGTTGCGACCGCAATATCCTCTCTTAAAGCAATAGGAGAAAATAAAAATGACAAGAAGTGTATATCCTTTTGAGATCCTAAGTTGGATAAAGAAACTGACGATTTTCCGTAAGTATTGTGTTTTATAGCTTTCATAAACTATATTTAACAATACATAATGTAACAGCAATCAAAGAGAAGCTCAGCAAAGAGAAGAGAAACAAAACCCAAAACCACTCTCTCGGACTGGAGTGGGAGAAGTTGTATAAATATAGCGATGGATAGTCCATAAAAATACAGTTGAATTCAGTTCAATACATCCAATCGCTACGTGTCATTTTCATACTACTCTACCTTAAACATTTCTCTATTGTAAAGTCCAGATAGTGTGTGTCTATTTATAATGGATGTGTTAGGTTGTGATGTGATGGCAAGAAGAAAGAAGATATAATTTTTAATAATTTATAAATCTAAAAATTATAACTAGTTGGTCCAGCCAGCCGCTATCTGCAGGTCAAGAACCGCGGCAAAACCCTTTCAAACAGGGGTCAATACACAGTTAAAAGAACCGCGGCAAAACCCTTTCAAACAGGGGTCGATACACAGTCAAAAGAACCGCCGCCGGTAAAACCCTTTCATACATGTCAATGTACGCCTGGCCTGTATTTCCTTCATACAAGGGTCAATGTACACTCAAGAGGCCACCTGGCCACCATCTGTCATCAGAGCGTCGCCCCCCAGTCTTTGTTAACTACCGAGGTCAATATACTACGAGAGATGTCTTAGTGTGGCACGTACTTACACTTCAGCCAATGCGTGAGTGATGCAAATATAAACGTCGCCCCACTAGAGGAAGATCAGTATTCTACCAGTCACGCATCAGTTATGATTCATCAGTTATTCGTCAGTTCACAACCAGTACGAGATCAGTCATCGTTCACGTCAGTTAAGTTTCACACATCGCGAGCGCGTCCCTATTCAAGGTTTTAAACACTATTTCTTTAATATTCATTGATCATTTCATAACTCTTATATTCATTTACAATTGTGCATCTTAGTTATCTATTTCAAAACACTTTAATTTATTTGTTAAAATATAGTTTATTTTCATAAATCAATAGTTCGTATCTCGAATAACAACTCTCTAAAACTCTCTAACTAATAATCACTTACTCCTCACTTCAACTCCCGATACCAAGACATCTGATTCCAATACAAGGTGGAGGGAATTTAGGTTTCTTGAAGATATAAGAACAATACTTGGTTAACTAATATATTAATAAATAGACACAGACTGCCTGGACTTTACAATAGAGAAATGTACATTGTTGTGAAAATGACATGTAGCGATTGGATGTATTGAACTGAATTCAACTGTGTTTTTATATGGACTGTCCGTTGCTATATTTATACAGCTTCTCCCACTCCAGTCCGAGAGAATGGTTTTGGGTTTTGTTTCTCTTCTCTTTGCTGAGCTTCTCTTTGATTCTGTTACAATAAAATATAAGAAAAACAACAAGTTTTATTAATATTGATTAAGAAAGTAATTCGTAATATAGCCGAGAATATTCAGTCAGAAGTCAAACAATCTAAATCCCTTAGCAATTTCTTTGTTTAGCGAATTTAAAAACAATCATGAACAATCTCGCAGGCTGATGATTGGAAAATTTGAACTCTCAAGGTGATTGGTTAAAATATAAATTAATATAATATCTGTTATATTAATAGCTATCATTTAAAACAAAGTAATTTTGTCTTGCATGTTGCGCAATAACAAAGTACAAAAGTCTTGTTAAACTAATATAAACAATAAAAATGAAATAAAATTATATAAAGGAAACATTAATACATTAATTTTAATTTTAATAAAATGATTTAAAATAGATAGTAATATATAGCAACAATTATTCTTTGTATTCACACTCAACCATTTATAAAATTAATATTACGGTGTATTTTCTACCTTTGTTATTAATATAGAGTCATATATTAGACTAGTTGTCAGCTATAAAATTGTTCTTATATACATACATATGAGTATTATAAATTATAAATATACGAATTATACTTGACAAAAACTTATCTAATTCAATGACAAAGTTATTTGCTCTTCTATCTCTGTAACTTGAACATTAAATTCTACAATAATCTGAACAATTTGCTTAAACATCAAATTTTTCGCAAATGTGTTTCTGTTTAACATCATCAATTTATGAGTTCATTAAAATTATACAATTCCATATTTTTCAGTTAAGGAAGATGATTTTTTTTTTATGCACATCCAAGGATGATGACAAAAGAAAGAAGAACCATTGCTTTGTAAGATGGCAAAAAAATGCGGCACATTTAAACCAGAAAACAAAAAAAAGGCCCTAATTTTAGTTTCAAATTTAAGGACAAGATACAACACCTTCGCAGCAACAAATTGCTCATTAAAAACATTCATCTTTACCCTTTAAATTTCTGTGGTGGAAGTAACAAGCTCACACATCACACATCACCACCTATGTCACTGGCACAATATCACTTTAACCAAAGACTCTACGAATTCCACAAGAATAAGTATACAAAGGAATATCGTAATTAGTTCAAGAATATTATTTTTAAAAGAAGTGAATAAAAGCATTTTGATCAAGGAAGCTTCATCAACAGTCTCGCCTAAATAATAAGTGTTAAGTCAGTCCTATGTTACAGTATATCCCAAAAGTGTAATAGTATAAAATAGGGAAATATTAATATCCATTCCTATTTTATTAATAACTCATTGCATTGTTGAATATGTGGATTGGTCCACAATGCTGGATAACATATGGTATTTTATCCGTCGTAGCATGCATATTCCTGTTGTCCCTGACAAATTCACCAACTTCTGTACAGAGTACACTTCAACGCAATGTTCTGTAACACTCACACTTGTTGGTTTGTTGTTGTCAAATCTGCAGAAATTTATAAGATTATGTTACTATGTTTGTGTGTGTTTAATGACAAAATGGAATTATTATAAATTATGATTTGACATTAGAAAATAGTGTATAATAAATAGCATGTTTTGAAGGATACTTGATAACTAAATTTTAATATTGATGTTAAGAATGCTCAGTGTTTTAAGAAGTCATTTTTATTAGGGCGGGACGATAAGTTATTTCAGGAGTAAACTGTACTAATAAGGATAGATAAAGTTTAAAGAAAGGCAATGCAAGTTTATGGACAGTCAAAAGCTTGTACAAATTATAAATAAATGGGAAATATGAGCAAGGTTAATCCACTCATTTTATTATTCCTATTTTTAGTAAGAACATAAACAAAAGAAACTAACAACTAATCCTACAAAGGATCCCAACGAAAATCGAACATCTTAAACTAGAAGCGAAAACTTTAGCTAACGAGCTTTAAGAGACCACAAACATTATGATCACTATCCACGGAATTCTCCATGAAAATCAGCCACCTATGTAATAAGTAAGTAAAAGTCATGGACACAGATATTGATATATTTGCATTAATTTCCGATCTGAGTTGAAAGCAAAAACGGAAATGATTATGCTACTGATTATGATACTAAGAGATGTCTTAAGTATTCAAGATCTTAATTTGAAAATATTTTATTTTGCATTGATCAATGATTGTTTTTATCAAACTTTTATATTTAAGGGTTAGTGTATTCTTCATGCAAGCAAAGTATCCTTTTTCTAACCGCCATTGTCTTTTATGGCTCTTGTCAATTTCCAGATTGTTCAGTGTGTGGATTCTAAGCATTTGTTAGCTCACAAATTTTTGAAATTTCTTCTTGACTTATTCATTCAAATGCCTCATTATTTAGAAACCCCTTAAGGGAAAGTTTACTACTTCATTTTTGGTTAAATATTTACTTCAATTTGTCAGTTAATGAAGTTATTTTCTTTTCTAAAGTTCTTTGTAATGGATTTAATAATAATTAAAAAAAAGGAAAGAAATTAAGTTTTCCAGACAATATATAAAATAATAATAATAATAATATTTAAAAGCGATATATGAGACATCCCGCCCTACGTCCCCCGTCAGTAGATGGAACATGTTAAAAAAAAAAAATGAAAATTTGAACTGAATTAAGGATACGTAAATATTTAGATATACATATAAATTTATTCTCACTCACACATGTTCAGCTAGATATATAGAATGTTGTATGGAGGGGGGGCTGGGCAGTAAGAGATGAGAATGAATGCGGACATAGATGGGCACACACAAGCACACAAGAACAGAGAGGTGTCATGTCCTATATATTTAGGTATTACTCTCGTACAAATATTTACATTTAGCCGGGACACGATCTCACTCAACACTTAATTGGAAAGACGGCAGCTCTGTTTTATTATTTTAATTTTTTTTTTTTTTTTTTTAAATATATATTCCTCCGTCCCCCGTCAGTAGTTGTTCCGGTGGCCGTCAGCCACAGCAATATACCAGTTGACGTAAAAATAACAAATAATATTGCTGATGGGTTTTTGTTATGGGTATGTTTTCATTTGATTTACCATTTATTTTTTATTTTTACAACGCATATAATATATTTTTCCATTTAATTCGTTTATTCTAATATATCCTGTATTTTTTTATTATTATTTAATCTTCCTACATATTTTCGTATATTAATAGGGTCCTTACCAATTTAAGTGCAAGATTATGACTTTTTGTAGACAGAGTGAATAATTGACGGACTGCTTTCTCTCTCTATTGACTATCATTATTCTTTTCAGTCACCCAAGTCTTTAGACACTGACATGCTAGATTCAAAACTGACCGACCGATAAAAAAAAAAAAATATTTATTTATTATTTAAATATTAAATAAGGATCCGCAAAGCGCATTCGAGATCCGCGATCATTCAAACTGTATAATTCCAATTTTTTTCTTACTGCTTTAAGATTTATTGCGTCCATGTTAAATTTTTTCATCAGAAATAATAGTTTTAATTTTTTTGAACAAAATGTCTCAAATGTAAAAAATCTCGAGAATTGCAAATTTGATATTATTTGATTAATCATCTGAGATTTAAGAAGTCCAAATTGTTTAACCGGAAGTGCGGAAGTATTACTTTTTTCAGTGTTTCACGATTTTCTCTGGAACCGCACCAACGATTTTAAACTTTACACACTAAGTACACACATAGGCACGCTGGCGTCTGCATCGCCATATCTCTTGGTAGCAACCGAACGGTCTTTCAGGCTGAAATCTTCGCCATCCTAAGTTGTGTCCAGTATATTAGCGATAAGGGCGTAACCTTGTAGAAGAATCATGATCTTCTCTGATAGCCAGGCCGTACTAAAGCTTTAGAGACGAACTGCATCAGGTCGAGGATTGTTAAAGAATGCCGCAAACCACTATAAAACTACAATAGCCTTCTGCAGGGTTGAGTGCTGGGACATAAAGGCATTCAAGGTGACGAAGAGGCTGACAGACTGGCGAAGGAGGGCGCCTCACGAACACTCATTGATCCAGAGCCTTTCTGCTGCATCTCGTACGGAACTGAAAAATGGCTAGCACGTAAACATACAATTATTGGAAAAATATCGCGGGGCTCCGGCACTCTAAGATTTTCCTGGGGGGCCCCTCAAAGACTCGCACAAACTATATCCTCGGCAAAAAAAAAGTGGAGCTAAGGAGAATTGCTGTCCTAGTTACAGGGCATTGCCTTTTAAGGAAACATTTGCACAATATGGGTCTCTCAGCGGACAAAAGGATGAGACACCGTTTCACCTTCTTGGGGTGTGCGTACGCTATATTCGCAGACGATACCTGAAATTTGGATTCCACAATTTGAAGGCGAAGGCGTGATCAGAAATTTCACTCGCCTTAGCCCTGGCGGTTTTTAATGATACAGGGCTGATATGTGAGGAGCTTGTACGGTGTGCCCAACGGGCCCAGCTGAGGTCTAAATGCTGAACCTCCTTTTAGAGACCCCGAGTTTCTAGATTAGATCTAGAAGTACATACATAAAGGCCTATCACTTTCATTCCTTATGCTTTTCATTAAATATCTATTTCAATATATTGTTCAGTTTGTACCACTTTTATCAATAATAATACCATTGCCAGAATTCCATGTTTGAATTGTCCGCAGGTGAAACTTTACAGAGCCGTATAAATTTATTTTAAGGATTGTTTTGGGAATGTTTTATTGAAGTTATTTGGTGATTCTGGACGACACCAGCCTTTCTAAGGGGTGAAGGGGTGATGCTGCAGATCCAACAAGAACCCCTTTAATCACAATATTTTTATAAGGGCAACTGAACTTTGTATAAACATTCCAAGTTCAAAGAAAATTAGTTAATTTTGTACATAAGTATAATAACTGCGGAAACGGAATTTAGAAGAAAAAAAGTAACGGAAACAGTACCTAAGGATGTCAAAATGATATGCTATCTATGCTTCGTCCTGGCGACTAGATACCATAGTAAATAGACTTTCTAATGCAATATTAGTCATTGAATCGTATTGCAATAAGTGGAAAATTAAAATAAATCCCGAGAAAACTACGGCTATTCTTTTTTCAAAACGCAGGCGGGTGTTATTATCGACATGTTAGCTATAGGGGACAGACTGTGCCTTGGTCTGCTATTGTTAAGTACCTTGGAGTAATACTTGACAGGAAGCTGACTTTTGCCTCACACATAAAGGCTAGATTCAACAGGGGCAAAACAGCTATCCGTATGTTATTCCCAATGTTCTGTCGGGATTCTAAACTTTCGCCAGAGAATAAGCTTCTCCTCTACAACATGGTAGTAAGAACTATGCTACTATATGCTTGCCCTTTTTGGAGCTTGACCTGTCGATCCAACATAGCCTCGTTACAAATAATACAAAACAAGTTCCTAAGGTTGGTGACATCCTCCCCTCGTTATACCCGTACTCCAGATCTTCACCTGAACACAAAAATGGACTATATTGAACACCATATTAGAAAGGTCGCCATAAAATTCTTTAGCAGGTGTGAAGCAAGTCACAATAACCTGTGCAGACAGATAGAGGACTATGACTTGGGCTGTGACTACAGACATAGGTGGGTTAAACACTCCTTAATTTAAACATTATATATAAATGCTAGGGTTTTTTTCTATCTTTTCCCTAAATTTCAACTAATACAAACAAATTAATATAGTTTACAAATTCAAGGTAATAGTGTATACTGGCACTCCTATGTAAATATGTGTATTATATTTGTACATAATTTTGAATAAAGAATTATTATTATTATTATTATTATGTAAAGGAAAGCGTAATAATAATGTCACTCACTCTATCAGCAACTAATCCTAATCCTGAAACTATTATCCAGAACTGAATATTATATGTAGAACTGAATATTATATGTAGTACTGAATATTTTTTCAAAATTCATTTTAATTAAAATGTGAAATGGAAATTTCTATCAATTAATATTTTATGTAAAGCAATACGATAACTAGCCATTATTATAAAGATGAATGATTAACAATGATGAATATATATAACAATTTGCCACTGATAAACATGATTATTATTACAGTGTTATATACACCATAATAATTGTTAAATTAATCCGTAACAGTGTATACACTAAGAGATATCGCGTATTACATTCATATTGGTTGGCATCATTATTGTATACTATCCATTAAATACAATACCTTCTTTATAATACCTTATGTCAATCATCTGATATCTCCACTATATTACATTCTAATATAGACCGAAATAAATTTCTTTTTTTTAATACCTTTCTGCCTCACACTTCTTCATCTTTGATAGTTTGTATTCTGGCATATTGATAATGGGAAAGTTCTCTTCTTCACCATGAGAAAGTTTCTAATTTATATTTCACATACTTTTATTAGATTAATTAGAAAATTTTAGGAAAGAAACAGTTTACTTATATTTATTATTGTAATCGATCAACTTTCTGCAAAACAGGATCCTAATTTCTGCTCCTCTCGACCTATATTTCCAAACATCAATATAGTCCCCAATCCTGCAAAGTCTAACAAACATTGCTGACCTCCTAGGTTATTTCAATCTTCGCTAATGGTAGATCTACACTCTTTCGTCAAACAAATCCTTCCCAAATTAGCCTAAACCAGGAATGGAAATAAGATTTGATCAATGTTTGATTGATGCAATGCTCTTCCTCTACCATACCATCATGCAAAATATAGAGAAGAACATAAATAATACATATTAGCAATTACATATAAACACGATTTTGTAATATCTAAGACAAGTTGTAATAATTTTACAAAATAAAAATCTTGAACATTTATATGAGAGAGGTGTTTTTTTTTTTATGAGTTAAAAATTATGAGCATGTTATTATAACCAAAGTTAGGGCAATATATTTACATTTAAACACAACAATAGAAGAGTGAGTGTTTTACGTGCAGTGAAAGGATATTTGAGGGGGGAAAGTCATACAGTAGGAGAAACTGGGAAATAGTGGTGTACGAGAAATGAGAATGGGAGAATGAATATGAGCGAGTTAAAAAATTCGTGTCCATCCAATAAATTCAACAATTTTTTTTTTTTTTTGCATTCGTTTCTCTTTTGGCTTAGGCTGTAACGTTGACGTTGATGTTGCCTAGTGTGTATAAAAAAAAAAAAACCATACACCCACATAGAGAGACGGGCATAACCTAACAATACAAGTGAAATATAACAAGTCAACATATGTGTATTTATTGTATATATACCCAGCTAGTGTTAGGGTATAGTTCGAGCAGTAAGTATGTAATGTACAATGTATATATAGAACACATTTCTCAACAGTTAGTCTTCATTTAGTGTGGTAAAACGACACCTCTATGTTCATGTCACACATTGTACGCTTGTTTTGATGAAAGTTATTGCTGCCAACGCGGCTACCAAAAATCCACTTTTCTCCTATTCTATTATAATCAGTTTTAATGTTTTACTTCGTCCCTGATTCTTGCAATAAATCCGCCCTAACATAAATAATAAATAAATATTACTCGTATGTAATACTTTTGTGACGTTTCTCATTACACAGTACTAGAAAAACGGAATAATCTTAGACCAGTCTCTTATCCAGGGGATAGAGCTAAGACCTCTTTTGCTTGTTTAATTCACAGAACTCTTATCTCTCTAGAAAATTACAAGAAGTTGAATTATGTAATTGAAAAACTTAGATAAGAATTACCTATACAGTGTGCGCTGGATATTTTAGTTGAGAAATTCCAAAATGTAAATTTACAACTGATTTGATAAATCGGAACTATTGAACTGTTAAAATATGTCAATTCACTGTACCACAACCGGTGTATCTATCGCCTTCCAACGAATTACCATCCCTAGTCAACCAAATGGAGGAAGGGCTAATATTATTCTATGCATTATATATATATACTGATCACAAACTAATTTCAAGCTGGTTTGAAGTTAAGTTAGAAAATCTTACTTTTTAGTTGGAAATCAGATTGAATCTTGTTGGAACGCATTTGTATCATTGCGCTCAGTCTGGAATAATTTTAAATATCCCCGTAAAGTGTTTAACTTAATTTATTATCCTAATGTTTTGTTTTGTATTAATTATTTATTTGTATTTAATTCAATTTAGTTTAATTTAAGGCGCGTCAACATCTATGGACACTGGCGACCGGTACCTTCTCAGTACACTGCCGGCCTCCGGACAGAGTTTTCTTTCGTTACAGACAACATTGTCCATCACCGGACAGTGAGCTGCAGAGGCTCCTAGGAAGAAAAAAAATCTAAGGGCAGCACAGCTGGACTCGAACACGGGTCCTCCGCATGGGAATCTAGTACGTAACCACTTAGCTATTTCCTTCCGTTTTTGTGCTAATTAGACTTCATGTATCCAATCTTGAATAGAAATTTCAGGTTCATTTTTCGTATGAAATTATAGTGCACTCATTTCTTCTTATTTACTCCAGAACAGAATAAATTCTACAGATTTGTAAATTTCCTCCTTAATGATCTCTATTTCAGCTGAGAGTAAACAGAGACAAAGCATCAGTTCTGAAGTGTGGCACCACTCTATAATAATTTCCATGCCCAAAATATTCTAAATACATTGTCTCTCGTTTTTGTTGAGTTCATCAAAGTAGAGGGGGTGACTATTATAAAGCTAAAGTCGTCCACTATGACCTAAAAGATCTATTCTACCTCCTTGCTGTCTCTACTTGTACATAGAATGTATTCTCTGTAAAGAATGCAAAGGGTAAATGTAAGTGAGTGTGTCAATTGGATGTGAATATGGTAAAACCCCAATAGTTGCAGAAAAGTACAATTTCTGCAGGTCCTAGATTAGATTAGATTAACAAAGAGGTAGCATGAGCCTCATTCACCGCGACCTACATTACGAGGTCTATTGTGGATCAAAATCTTTGCAGCTTCTATATGATTATATAAGTATTTAGATATCAATATTGTAAATGATGTATTTGTTAATAGACTGGAATATTCGCAGGTAGGCCAAGATCTAGTGGCTAGTTCACTTCCCTCGTCAGGTTAACGGGCCACTCTAAGTTACAGACTGGCTAGTTCACTTCGTGCATCATTTGAAGACTGTTTTGTTTTTGTGATGCCATCTCATGAAATCCAAATTGGATGATTAGCCTTAGTATTGGATGTTTATATGACTTGGAATTTACCTTGAAGATCAACAAAACCACTGGGCTCGAAGAAAACTTATAAATAAAATATAACTATGTTATTAATTAATATTCTACGACATTGTTCTAACCACAACTGTACATTGTTACTATTACGACCGCCTATACTTACATAAATACTTGAAGTTAATGTACTTCAAATCTCTGAGGCTCTTCTTGCAATCAATGCTAATGTACAACTACATTATACATCTAAATTAATTTATATAAACTTTTCAATCTTTCTACTAAATTTTTATCAGCTAGGAACAGTTCACTGTTAACCAAGTTCTTCTTTTTTAACTTTCCCTGGTCCGGATGGAAATTGAAAAACGCATTTAGATAAATTTTCTTATTTTGTAATTTCCTTTAATCTGTAAAAAAAAAAAAAGAAAAAAAAAGCATATAAAAAAGTCTTTACCTTGGGCGAGATTAGTTCAGTGTAGGATTAGCGCGCAGGATGGGAAAACGGAAGTCTCGGGTTCGAGTTCATACAACGCTGCCCATAGATTTTCTCACACTAAGAACCTCACCAGCTCACTGATGAGGTTCGAGACATCTCAACAAACAAAGGATAATAATAATAATACTAAAAATAGCTTTAAGTCTTATAACTTGAATGTTTTAAGTATGGAAATTTTGGTTGGTGTTACTTTGTAAGAATGGTACATACAAGTGGAAACGACTATAATTTTAAAACAATATAAATATACTTGCCTCCAGTTTTAACTACATATGTATTTGTAAACGTACATATATATATATATATATATATATATATAATAAAGGATAATGTTTTGCGTGATCTTGAAAGTAATGTTTTTGAAATAACTGTCTTCTCTTTATAAAATGGTATGTTACTTTTCATTGTAGACATCTCTGCATTATATATATATATGAAGATTGAATACATGTTTATTTTACGGATTATATGTTTGTGAGCTGTTTGAATGAAGGTGCTACGATGTATATTATTTCTACTAAGTATATAATCTATATTTTGAACTTATATACAACGGTTGAGTGGTTATCATCAGAATATTTTTTATTATTAGAAAGTCACGAGTGGTTCTTCTAGAATATTGATGGCCATATTAAACTTTAATATGGCCAGTCACTTCAAAGTATTCCATATATATATATAAAACCATCCATATATTGTTAATCTTGATTTGTATTTATACGTATTAATATCGAATATACAGAAATACAAAATAAGTTATCCTTTTCTCTAACATTTCGCAAATCTTTATCATTTTAACTTTTTTCTAAAAAAAAAAAAAGATTTCTCTTTAAAGATATTTATTTTTATTTTATTTACATGACACATATTATAATAGTTGCGGACAATTTTGAAGGTGACACAAAAATTATGTTTGCGTCTCTAAGAATTCAGTTTTATATTCAGAAAAATTATATTGCCTAAGTGTTTTTTAACACGGACGATTTGATCAAATTTCTTCTACGGAAATTACGTTTTGTTTTTTTTGTTATTTTTAATTGTTTCATTGTTTCTACAAGATTATAAAAAAAAAAATAAAGTTCGAAGTTAAACTTATTAATACTAAGCAAGCCTAACATTTTGATTTGAAACATATTACTAGAAAAATTGATTATTATAGAGTTCTGGGGGATTCTCATGTTAAACTTAATTCTAAATTCTTTTCTTTAAATTGATTTGTTCAATTTTGTTTTGTCTGTGTTTAAAATCTAGAAGGTCTAGCCAAACCTTACCTGTATGTGCTATTTGTGTACCAATCAGTTATAATATACATAAATACATTCTAAATATTACGAATTGTTGGAGGTTGATTGAGCAATGCCTTGCGGCCGATAATATGGATATATTCAGCTTCGCTGCGTGCCCTAAATATCAATAAGATCAATGAGCTGTCTTTACTAATCTATAATCGTTAAATCTTTAATAAATTTAATGGTTAGGAAATAATTGCAAAATTAATAGATAGAAATGGGGAGAGCGGACTTTATTCCACTGCGACCTACAATAAGATGTCTATTGTGGATCTCCTGAAATTATAGCACATCCCTCAGCTTCGCCCTCTTAATTAGGCCTAGCTTGTCTCCAGTTGAAGAAACCTTGCCCTCTCCAGGCTGGCACACTCATAAAGGATGTTTACCGGGATTTCCTACTAAGCCTTGCAGAATCGGCATCTCTTGTTATCTGCAAGTAATAATTCGTGCATATGCCTATTCAGCCTAAAATGCCCTGTTAGTAGAACCACTATTAGCCTTATATCCCTTCGGCAATGGCTCAATAGGTCCCTGGTAAATATAGGCGAATGTTTCCTAATGAAGAGTTTTGCCTGCCTCTGCCTTGGTGTTCTCTCCCACCAATGCAGACGCTGTTCTTCTATCCAACCTTTTATAGAAGTTTGAATTAGGCTCCTGGACAACCCGCAGAATGGTTCGGGGGCCTATAAAGGCGTCCTTCGAACCCTTCCTCGCCAGGGCATCCGCCCTCTCATTGCCCAGAAACCCCCGCATGTCACGGCACCCAGGCGAGTGTCAACATATTCCGAGCACTCACCTAGGTTAGGGCAGTTAGGCTGTCCATACCAGCCTTGAGACTATTTGGTGTGCAGAAAGTGCCTTCAGGGCTGCCTGACTACGAATTCTGCCGACTACGAATTCTGCTGCCTGAATTCTCTCCCACCAATGCAGTCGCTGTTCTTCTATCCAACCTTTTATAGAAGTTTGAATTAGGCTCCTGGACAACCCGCAGAAGGGTTCGGGGGCCTATAAAGGCGTCCTTCGAGCCCTCCCTCGCCAGGGCATCCGCCCTCTCATTGCCCAGATACCCCCGCATGTCACGGCACCCAGGCGAGTGTCAACATATTCCGAGCACTCAGGGCAGTTAGGCTGTCCATACCAGCCTTGAGACTATTTGGTGTGAAGAAAGTGCCTTTAGGGCTGCCTGACTATCGGAGTATATGGCCACAAACCTACCCTCCAAGCCTTGACTTATAATTTCCTTAGCGCAGACATAAAGTTGTAACCCTACGATTTCAGCCTGAAAGACCGTGGCGTTCTTCCCTAACCTTAACCTTAACTTTGGGCCTGCCCCCATAGACCCCAGCCGGAGTTTTGGAGCTGTCTCATTACCAGACCGAGTTAACAATTTGCCAATTAAATTTGTCTTGCAAGAGTTTATTTACTTTATTTCTTGATTTATTAACTTTTTATTATTTTATAAATATTTATTGTTTTATATAGGATATAGTGGAAATCGTTTTGCCTGGACTGAGTCATTTTTAGTAGCCTAACTAGTGTATTGGTTTTTTTGTTAAAAATAATGTATGCTCTCCCAGAATTTTTCAATTTGGAAAACTGATGACATGGAAAAGTGCTATGCAACGGTAACTACACCAATCATCCAGAAGGTTCTCACAACTTAGAAGAAAACCTGAATTCAGTGTGCAGAGAAATTTTAGACCAAGTGTTTGGCGTAGGAGAGGCTAAGGTATTTCGCTAGGTTACGGGCGAACGGAATAACTTTAGATTATGTACGCATAATTACATAGCTCAAAGTTCAGAAAGATTTGAGTGAAAGGCGCAGATATTGTGTGAGTTTCTGTTAAGACTGATCCACCTTTAATAGTTCCAAAATTAATGCGAGCAAGACATAAAAATAATCTTTTGTTTTGCATCGTAAATTTGAGGCTTTTGAGGAAACCTAAACATTACTTTGTTTTTATCTTGTGTGTGCAATAGTAATCATGTTTGTCTAAGTTCTAAATAACGAACTTAGTTATACATAAAGTGTTCTATTATAGGTTATATCTAGTAAAAACTTTATATTAGGATTTTCTTGAAGCTGTCATTTATTATTATTTTTCTTTTTATCGGAATCGATAACTTTATTTTTATGTTCATCTTGTATTTATTGATATAAAAGAGCAAAACCAGCTAAATTCTGAGACTGATTAAAGTTAGATTTGATGTAGATCCGCTGGAATATTGTTTGATGTTTTAGTTTGGTGACTTGAGCAGGATTCAAGCGAGCGAGATTCAAGGAGAGATAGATTGTCCGACGAAGTGGAAATCCTAGGGGGTACTGCTAATTGAAGAAGTTAGTTATGTCCAAGTAAAGGTAGCGCAAGTACACTTTCTACTTTGAGTTGAACACCATACTTGTTCAAGTGGTACAAGATAATGCCTTGAGGCTGGTAGGGATGTTAAAGCTTAGTTCTTGGTCAAACATAATATAAAGGAGCGAGGGAAAGGGGGGTAGCTATAGAGAAGTGGGAACGATAATGACCGTCTTTGTAACAATGGTCACAAGGTACGCTCTAGTCATATTATAGAGGAAATCATATGACAAAACTGGTATGATTGACCAAAGGGGTCACATAATGAAGGATACAGCCACAAAGGATTGAAGTAGAAGTGGACGAGCGACAGAATGTATGGTAACGTAGGGGTGGAGGGGCGATGAGTAGAACCGGGCAATAACTGACACCAGCATACAGATCTATAATATCTTCTTGGCAAATATGTACCACACACACAATAGATCTACAGCTGGCTTATTTAACCAAGATTATTACAATACTCTATAACTTTCATTATATACAAGCATTTATATGTCACAAACATACTATACAATTTAATGTAAATCATGTTTCTAAAACATCAAATAGATATAGTAGTTTATTTATATCATATATAGTATATTTCATAACTCTTAGATAAGGTATCAAGCTTATCTAATTTTACTAATATCAATATAGTGTAAATAAAAGCCAAATGAGGTCTCCAAAGATGAACAAGAATTAAACTGCTATAATTAAATGCAACGTGGCCATTACGTTCTTTCCATTCTTGTAAAAATCTTATATTTGCTCTACTGCTATTACTTTTTATGACCAATGTTGTCCTTCGCAAGACCAAGCATCTACGATAATTATTTCAGAACCATGGAAAATTAAAATGAAATTGTTAGTTTAAAATTAGTGACAAATAACTACTCTATATTTTTACAAATTAAAGAGTTAATCTTCAGCCTACAAAAAGTTATTTGTTACTAATGTTACCCTAACAAAGGACTAAAATATCTCACCGATCTTACCTGAACACTAAAAATGAAATATCCTGCACTAAAAAAATAAAGTTCTGCAATTTCTTAATTTGCACAAAGCCTTGAATAAAGCAAATGAATCTTTCGATTGACAAGAATTTATATAATTTACAAATACAACCATGGTTGTCAGGGACTAAAGAATAAAGCTTTTAAACTTAGAAAACTTTATGTTTCGACGTTTCAGGCAAAGTTTAAAAACCATCGTAGAGTTTCTATTATTAACAATGGTCGAAATCAACCAATTATTTATGCATATTATGTTTTTTTAATTTGTAATGAATCTCACAATTTATAAATTTTTCGACATAATCGCCGAAAGTTTTGCTTTATGTTGACTGTAAAAAAATTCTTTGTCTTGAAGTATGATCCATATTTTGCTTTTTTATGTTTTTTGTTTCTTCACCAATGTAAAACTTGACACCATATAATGATGAATTCTTCTGGAGGACTAAACTAACAAAAATTTTGATAGTGCGAGATCCGCAGCGGATAGACAGAACTTCCCAACTTATTTTCCAATAATTTCAAAAAGTGTTCATTAATGTCATATAAGTAGATTGATTGATATTGAGTATGTGACTGGTAGTTGTATCTAAATAAGAAATACTTCTTCCCTCTGTAAACCACATAATTTTCTCAGAATCACAGATTTCTGTCTTCGTGATTAGAGAAGGCCAATCTAACATTCAAGGATAAAGTTCAAACATCGATTTGTCGCCGCGCACAGTGTAAATAATAAAAATCAGAACACACTTGTTTAGTGTTATGAAATGATCAACACATTTATTTAACTTATACCGTGTGCTTAAGAATTCAGGATTAAAGTTCAGTTGGTTTCACGCCATTTTATTACTGAAATGATCAACACATTTATTTAACTTATACCGTGTTGCTTAAGAATTCAGGATTAAAGTTCAGTTGGTTTCACGCCATTCTATTACTGAACGCATTTATTCCAAAATGCGAATTTCTAGAGGACTTGCCATACTGAATGAGTAATAAATGTTAGTAAGCAGAAACGCTGTTTTAAACTGATGACAGGGAGGGCGATTGTCAATTGATGGTACTGAAACATCGTTATTGTTTGAATAATTAGCGATCTTTCTCTCTTCACTTATTAAATGACCTTCTTAATTGTTATTTATCAGAGTGAGTAATTTGGTTGCATGCAGTGAATAATTTTTTTTTCTTCTTTTCTAGAACCGGAGGCCTCCAAAGAGTTCAACGTGCTTAGACTATGGCTGGCTTTATTGTGCACCCTGTAGAACGCCTCACTTCAGTCCTGTATCATTAAGAACGCCAGTGCTAGGACAAGAAAATGATCATCTCTTGTCTGAAGAAGAGGTGAGTTTTCGTGCTGGCCGCGTTTATAGAGAACTCTCACACTCTCAGTTGTGATACAATTGCGCTTAAAGCGAACAACTCCCTATCTCTTTCGAAACTGTGACACAAATTATATTCATTAGGGTTCAGAGGAATGATCATTAGAGAATTAAAGAAGTCATGTAATGGTCGAAAAGGATAGGATATGTTTTAATGAAATTATACTCAAAAAAGGAATTTTGCAAAGGGAAAAAATTGAGTTCGTTCTTTTCCAGACTGTACATTTCGATATTGTTAGGAAATTGCGTTTTCATATTTTCGATGTACGATATTATTATGAATAATGCTTCTTGGCAAGTGCTATCATTCATCTTCGTTCTTCGATGAAATACACTTAAACAGCTCATAATTATTGAAAGTTTGAAAATTAACTAGCTGAACTGGCCAGTTTGGAGAATTAATATCTCCCATAAGTAATTAAATGATGGTAATCGCAAGAAAAGAACAACAATCTAACATTTTCTTGTAATACATAAAGTAATTTAAAAAACCCGTTTGGCAGACAATGTTACATAGTGCAATATGAATTTAAAAACTAACATTTCTAATCTATACAAATATTTCATTCAAGCAATATATATATGATATATTGGTTTCAGTTGACACTTACATAAATTTATGTTGAAAAAATTAAATAATAAACTCCCTTACCATTGGTTAGATAACATTCGCCACATTGTTCACCGTCAATACAAATTAAATCAAACTCCCCACTCTTTTACATATTTATTTTCTTTCTTTTTTTTTTATATGATATGAAAAAAAAGGAAAAAAAAATTACACTGCCTTATAAGAAATGCTGTTTGTTTCAACACTGTCTTATATGGCAGAAAATGATGAATTATTTAAACATTATTGTTTGATACATTAACTAGCAAGTTTATATTAACATTTGCATAATGTATATTAAAATTAGAGTGTTTTAGAATGAACAGTTAACATTTGGTCAGTAAGTGGTTCCAATATATAGGTACATAAATGTATAAGGTTTTGGTATTTGTGAACTTATGTGTATAAATCTAACTGAAAATCAATATACCGTGTATGATCTAATCTAGGCAATACGCTCTGATGAATAGGAACTCTGTATGATACGGCCAGCTTCCAACATCGTCAGCACGCACACCAATCATTCTCTTATATAGATACATTAGCTGGGATTTTGTGTGTCTGTGTAACATAATATGATACACCTATATGTACATATAAACTAACATATAAGTGTTTTCTGTGTGTGTGTGTGTATGTGAGTGCATGTATGTAGACACTCACTCTATCTAGTTCTCCTATTAACAATGCTCTTCGACACTCTACTTCTCCCCTCTCGATCTACAGTCCTGCTATAACTAGATTATATAGAGAATATGACAACAATGGATCTTCTATATGTTGTGGACGGGTTGCACCAGCTATAGCGTATAACAATTGCGTCCTGCCCAGTACGGTAGTAAGACCCAGTGATCAAGGGGTGAAACTATATATATATAGGTTTATATATATATAAAATAGGCATATGATGAAGCAGTGGCCAACAACTAAACTCCAATTCTCTGGGGCTAAGCCTTCATAATATCTATGCCTACCTTGTTCATATACAAACCATCCAGCCAATTATCAGTCAGGGAGCAACAATTGTATAGACAAACATACACTATATGCTACATATATATATATATATAATATTCCTTCTATATATAACTATCAAACCTATATGTTCTAATATAGTTATCTATATTTCAATATACACACGGCACATCTATACAGAAAAGGCATATATAGAATCATAATCTTCATCCAGCTTTACCAGTGGATGTCTCATAGAATTCATCAAACTGCGCACCTTCTATCATCTGGATACACCATTCTCCCACATTTCTATTCGACTGATTTCATATCAGACTAAACAGTGAATCAAATATCCTAGACCATATTTTAGACAATATTAATAAATTGCATAATCTGAAAAGAAGTCATGCTGTAAGTAAATATTAATGAAATTATCATAGATTTATTAAATACTACATTTCTGTATTAAATATTAAAGGATTTATATTTGAAAACTTAAACGTTCATATGAATATTTTAAATGAAATTTAATTGACAATTTGAGTAAGGAAATCCACAATAAATTAACAAGAAACAATAAAAAATAATTACAATGCATTTACCTAATAGATAAAGATTAAACAAAAAAATGATAATAAAATCATTAAAGTGGGATACATTCACGGCTTTCTGTTACGTCAATTTAATACACACATATCAAAAATCAATTCTTCCTTCTGGACAAATGTTTCAGTTAAAAATTACAGGTTCATATTACTACAGTTTGTAGTAAAGAAAATCGTTAGAGCCACTTTCATTAAATTCCAAGGAACTTCAAAAAAACAAAGTCACACTTCCAGCTAATCGATCTTTTACCAGATTTGGAATTCTAGCAATTCTTTAATTATAACTTAAACCAGTGTATCTAATAGAGCACCTTATATTCTACTGAACATTAGAGGAAAGTTGTCCGCAATTTCCGCCAAAACTTTCCAAACATCAGTTTTCCTGGAAAAACGTTTCAATTAAATGTGATCGCCATCGAAATGCTTGATAATAGGAAGAGGTAACACATAGCCAGAATTGGATGTGTTTCCTGTAGGGTCAAATACATCCGGAGATAGAACAATAAGACACTTGTGCAACAATAAGAAGCTTGTGCGTACTGTGATATCAGAAGAAGAGACAAAGTCTGTAATTTCCGGATGCTAGAACAAATGTAAAAAAAAACAGGAACGTATTGCCATAATTGTCCTAATCACCGCAGCTGGGTTTGAATTGTTTCAGCGAATACGTAAAGTAGTATATTATTATATATTTTACACTATATGTGTGTGGACACCATTAAATACTGTTACAAATAAAAGTATTGCGAATATTTGAAAAATCCTACATACCCAACGAACGAACCCAATAATGGTGAAGAGCTCCTACATAAACATAGCCTTTGGGCGTAGGTTGTTATATGCGGCTGTAGTGTGGTGGCGTCGCATTGAGATAAGATCCGCTAGACTGCTGCTTGAGGATATTCAACGCTTGGCTTGTCTGGCGGTGACCGGTGCGATGTGGACTTCGCTTACAGCTCCGATGGAGACTTTATTGGGAATTCCACCGCTCTTTGTAGAGGTGAAAACTATGGCAAGGAAAGCCTGTTATAGAATTAAACAGGCAAATTTTTGGCAGGGTAAGCGATATGGTCAGGGATGCTTTTGAAGGTTCCTGTTACAGGTTTTTCTTCTGATAGAATCTTGAAGACTTTTATTTTCGAGCATTCTTACAGTGTCAGGTTACCCTCTAGGGAAGATTGGTCAAGATTGGGTCCGTCTGGTGTGATACCTGATAATTACTTTCGGTGTTTCACGGACGGATCCAGAATGGATGGTAGGTCGGGAGCTGGGGTCTATTTTGAGACCGGAGATCATTTGGCAGTATCTCTTGGTGAATGGACCACAGTCTTCCAGACTGAAGTTTATGCTATTCATTGTTGGGTCTTGGATGAGGGTATGTAACACTAACTTAAAAGGTGTTTGTATCTGCTCGGACAGCCGAGCTGCGCTGAAGGCGCTGAGTTCATGTGTCTTCACTTCCAGGTTGGTGTTAGAATGTTCTAAAAGATTGGAAGAGCTTTCTTCTCTGAAGGATGTGCTTCTAGTCTGGGTGCCAGGTCACATGGAAATTTTTTGGAATGAGAATGTGGATAGGTTTGCCAAATTAGGTGCCTCTCTTCCTTTCATTGGTCCCGAGCCTGCTGTTGGCTTGTCTTCTGGCACATGTCTGTCAGGCTTGGTAGTTTCACAGCATTCATCCTTATGGATGAGCTCAGTTGGTTTTGGCAGTCCAAGGCCATTAGTGAGGCGTTGCTTTGTTTTTCACGGAGCTTTCTCAGGCATCTGGTTGGATCTCTTACTGGACATTGTGGTTTAAGGAGACATCTCTACATAATGGGGCTCATGCCGGATCCATTTTGTAGAGTCTGTGAGACAGAGGAGGAAACACCCATCCAGATTATAACTGATTGCCTGGGTTGTGAGGAAATTAGGTATAATAATAATAATAGCCTCTGGGTGACGTGGCGCCATCTTGTTAAAGAAAAGTTGGTTAAAATTGCCAAAAACTGAAAAAAACTATAGTAAAGTCGCACTTCTTGTTGATGGATTTTGATTGAAACCAGAGTGTCAGATACTTGAACGAATGTCAAATTTTAGATTCTACTAAGATAAAATTAACATATACACACTCGCACACACACACACACACACACACACACACACACACACACAGTATTTCCCTGGTTTAAACAAAAGTTTATCTCGGATTTCTGAAAGCAAGCGAAAGATCAAATTTAATTCTGTCAATTTCCGTTTATCTCTCATCTATTCCACATATATGCCAGCGTCAAATCAAGAAGTTATTTCCAGCTTCAAGTTCATAAAAGATAGGTTAAACATATCAGTTTTGATTGATTGATGATTTGTTTGAACACTATCATAAGTGAATAACATGCATTTGCAAGCTTATTTTTTCTGAAGAATCTCTTTTGTAGAAATGTTAGTTGCTTTTTGAATATACATCCTTCAAAATTATGACCTTGGTAATCGTGTCAGTCAGCGTAAAAAAAATAAAGAAACCAACTAGCAATCAGAATGCTATTGGTATTGCAATGATAATGGGATGCAAATCATTATTACAATTCTCCGTCCATTGTCCCTTGCCCTGGTAATATAGTGTGACTCTTTTAATTGTGACAGTCTGAGGCAATAGTTCGAAAAGACCACCACCGCACGACTTTTTTAGTTTCTCTAACTAGTGTTAGAGGAAGTATTGTGATCGTGTCAGAATTTCAACATTGAATTTTGACCGGAAATACACTTTTTGAGGTCTCCTGAGTTAAAAAAAAGTGGTGTTTTTTTAGAAAATTGTCTGTATGTGTGTGTGTATGTAGATGCAGGTGAAAAGAATATCTCAAAAACGAAAAGTTGCAGGAAGCTCAAAGTTGGTATGCCGTTTACGTACTACCATAGCATCAGACACGTAGATTTCGGGCATAATCCATCAACCGAAAGTGCTACTTTGCTGAATGGTTTTTTTCAGTTTTTGTGATTTTCTCCAAAAAACGGCTCCAAAGATTTTCATAAAATTTGATATATCAACTACACGTACAATGAGAGCTTTAATTTGTAAATTTCTCTGGAAAAATTCATTTAAGGACACTTTAGCGGGCGAGGTAGAGTTAGAGGTATTTCTGTAAAGTGTTATTTTGGTTTATTACACAATTCTATCATTTAAATAATATTAATTAGAATTAAATGTGTTGTCAGAATCCTGAGTTTGAAGAAAATCGGATGACCGTAAGTGCGAAATTTACTAAATAGGTTTTCAGTTTTTTTGTGATATTCTCCATAAAAATGCCCGGCAATCATTTACAAGTGAAAGAAGAGTATTTCTGAAGACTCTGTCAAAAAAATGATTTTTTTTTTTTAAACAACAGAACTGATTACTAATAAATGCTTAGGAAGGGGATAATTATAGTTTAATGATTGATTTCTAAAATAGAAAACAGATTTATTGATAAAGATTTAAAAACAGTTATTTATGTTTTGATTTCTATGGATATTATATATATATATATATATACATAGTGTTAACATGTATAATTATTAGTGACAATATCATTAAGCTTGTCTCAATTCTGACAAGTAACGACAGATTTCGTTTCGGCTTGCATTAACTAACAACAAATAATAATGATTGTTAGCGCTAAAATGCATTAGAATATGCATCCACTATGTTGCTTGTTCGATTGTACACATATATAAAGTGAAAATGTTCATGTCTCATTCCTAAATTATAAAGTTAGGCCTTACTAATAAACCTCCTAACTATCAAACTGTGTGTATAGTCCTAGAATTGACAAGCTTCATTCTTATATTCAAATTGTAGTTCAGAAATATAATTAATAGAAATCATTTTTTAGCTGATCATATTTTTTTAAAGGAAAATGTTGATGTTATCTATTGCTGCGTTTGGGAAAGCTAATTCAATTTTCATTGAATGTAATAACATAACATTTGTAGATTCGTATCAGACATAACTCTACAGCAAAAGATCCACTTAATTTTTTAGCAATTTTCAGAACTAATCAACCTGGCAATGAATGAATAAACTTTCTTTGAAAATCCTAAAAAGAACCCTATGGCGTAACAGCCCATGAAGGGCCAAGGCTTGCCAGACGGCGATCTGAATAGGGGGACGTATGGTAAGCACGCCTCAGTTCCCATGCCGTTTAGTTTCGGCCTTCGCTACATAGGGCGCTACTAATGTAGCTTCCCACTTTTTATCACGATGCTGAGTGAACACAGACTTTGCCCTCACGGGGACCGAACCCTGTATTCTCGCACGAAAGGCGAGTGCGCAAGCCATTAGACTAATCTGAGGACATACATTACTTTGAGAAATATGAAATTATATATTCTCTATACAACTAGAATGAAAAAGAAAATATTTGAAATTTTGTTAATATTCGATTATAATATTACTTTTTTGTTCACTAATAAGAGGAAATATGGCGATTATGTTAAATTTTTGAAATTGAGTTTGACACCGCAAATACATGTTTTGAGTAAGAAGAAAATGATTTTAGCGATGAGTGTCAAACAAAGAGAGAAATACCGGAGGGGTGGTGCTCCGCTATCCGCCTCCCTAGCACTCCGCTCTCCGCCTAACCTCTCTTGAAGGGGCTCCGTTTCCCTGGCGCTTAATCCTCACCAGTCTTAACATTCTCACTAAAATTCTATGTTAAATGCTGCAAACCGCTAGAAAAACCGTCCAACCGAATTTGCAATAATAACACATTTCACAAAAACGCGACCAGAATCCTTAAAACGATGTAGATAGAATATAGAATAAAAACATACTGTATTTATGTAAGCTACATGATACAAGGGGTCTGGCCCAACATTTCAAAGTAAACAAAAAACAAAGAAAATATCACTCACATATAAATTGCTCAGAAGTATACATCTAACACTAATAATATTACACAATAACAATTAGCACTCAAAACCATCAATCAAGTCTCATACAAGTCCAAAATAAAATTTCTCATTTTAATAGCACACTCCACAAAAGTAAATACATTCTTCAACTGGTTCCCATCGGTTATATTTAGTAATCTCGCGAGTGAGTCCTCTTCATTGCCGCTGCGATCTATATACTGAGCAAGGAACTCCTTCCTGTATGACCTGTAGATTGGACATTTCAGCAAAAAATGTACCAATGTTAAAGGCTCTTTAGTATTGCAGAGATCACATATTGTACTCGCATTGATGGAAACCCTTTCTCCATTTAGAAATAGCCTTATAATATTTATATTAGACAATCTCAACTGGCATAAGACTCTTTGCTGTTTAATCGGCATTCTTTCCGTGATGTAACGTTCACCTTCTCCAAACGCTGTTAGTTGTCTAAAAAACGGGTTGTATTTGGAGTTCAGTATACGGTTAACATCTTGACTCCTCAGATGATTTGTCCACCTTTCAATAATATCAGCTTTGAAATGAAGCAAAACCTCAGTACTATTGAAATTATATATAGCCGGGAGCCCTATTGTCACAAGTGTGTTGTTGAGATGCAAGAACCAATGGTTTTTTGAGTGCGATAGCAGGTTGATTGTTGTTAGATAATTTATCATAACATCAAAGCATTTTTTTAAAGGTTCATTTGGAGACATACGAAGAACTTGTAGCCATAGATTCAATGTTCTCTCTAATACTGTAACCCGTATATCTTTACACCCTGTTTCAGTACGAACAAACCTTAAAACGATGTATGTAATTATACTGTATTTATATCTTATTTTTATATCTATTATATGATTTCACATGCTAAACTATGGAAAAAGAAAAAAATTAAAATTCTCTCATAAATTCTTTAAAAAAAACATAAATTATTGTTTTTAAAAATACCAGCAACAAGTTCGAATCGTCAACGTTAATTACTCAAATATATAATTTTTAAGGAGCGTATTAGATGGTTTTGAACCCTTAAATTAACAATGAAGAATAGCCTAAAAACATTTCCTTTTTTCCAAAAAAAAAAGAAGAAAACGTACAGTAATTGGTCTTTTCCAATTGATGCATTCTAACTAAAAATATCGTGTCCAAGTTGTGACCCCCAGCGATTTTTCGCTTTGAGTTGTGATTTACATCCCCTCTCACTCTCTCTCTCTCTCTCTCTCACATACACACACACACACACACAAACGCACATCAAACATCAGACCATTAGGTAGAACAGTTCTTTTTCACATGAACGATCTCACAATAATTCCTTATACAACAGTAGAATATAAAAGAAAAGTGAAAACGCTAGGTTGTATTCAGAGTGTACATTTGAATGAACACTGTTGCAAATGACATAGCAGATAAACAGTTAGGATTCTGTAAGTAAACAGTTAACAAAATAGTAAGTAAACAAGCAACCTCCCCCAATCCTTATCTCATATAATATCTTCTTTGACTGTACACCGTTTCTAACGTAGCAAGAGGTTCAAGATATTTTGGTCAACCTGTAAGTATTTACAAGATAGAATAGAATGGAATGTATTTCATTTGACGACTTGAAATATTGACAATAGGTGAATAGAACGGTTACAGATTTAAACTTTATCCATACATTTTTTTATTTTATTTAATTTTTGACAAAATATATAGTTATAAAATCTAAATTATTTTGGAGAGAAGCAATATATAAAAACCTCGCACTGAGCACTACCTTTTTTAATCAAACTTAAATGATAAGTTTCTGGCAGGTGGCATGTACACCATCTATCTATGTTAGATTATTAACACATTATTACAGGCCCTGCATTTATCCAAAAATAATTAAAATAATATTTTTAATTTGCGGTAAATATTTGTAGTTGGTTAAAATTTGTATTCAAAGTGAAGCTCCGATTTTGGTGATCATGAGCATAGAAATGGCTTGATAGTAACTATATAAATTAACAACTTATTTTCAGCAGATAGACTTGAACTGCGTGACAACAGTGAAAACAGCAGTCTTATTGCTTTTTAAGATTTATCAACCATCACATTAATGTAAGAAATGAACATTAACTTGCTGTCAAGTTGGGCTCGAAGATACGTATATAACGAAAGGTGACCAAGATGTGACTGTATTTTCCACATTTACATCGCTAGATATTACAAGGCCAAATTTTAGTAAACATTAGGGCTGATTTTGCTTTATCTCCCGCTTTTAAAAATATCTAATTACATTGCGGTTCTGTTTCGCCAAGAGCTGTTAAAAATGGCAGCATATCAGCAAATGACGCCGCTATGTTGTTAATTTTTATGTTTGGAATCATTCACATAAAATAGAAACAGAATTAGGCCATGCATGTTGACTTGAGAAGCTCCGGCATAAACAGCTCGAGCATTAGAGCACCATTGGTCTATGTATGTCTCTATGTATAAGCAAACTCCTATTTGTGTATTTACGAGGATCTTTGGATTGCTATGACTTGTAAATATTTAAAAAGGGAACATGTAATTTGGAGCGGTTATAATCAATAAAATATTTGGTGAATCTTGAGGTCTGTAATAGAAACTTCTGGACGATAGCTGAACATTTCAGTGCTATACTTGCCAATAGAAGTTTTATTCTCATCAGAATACAGAGTCACTCGGACAATAGAGACTAGAGAAGGCAGGCCTTCATCAGCGTTCAACCAATTAACAAATAATTTTGGTCTAAAACAAATAATTTTTTTTTTTATATCACATTTATTGAATTTTATACTTCAATTAAAAGTAAATTAAATTAAAACAAGGGAAGGAATTAGCTCAGTGGTAGCGCGCTGGACTAGCAACGCGGAGATCACGGGTCCAAATCCAGCCGTGCTACCCTTAGATTTTCTCTTCCTAGGAGCCCCTACAGCTCACGGAGAGCTGTAACAGGAGAACACTGTCCGGAGGCCGGCAATGCACTGAGAAGGCTCCGGGCGCAAATGACTACAGATGATGAGTCGCCTTAAATTACAACAACAAAAAATTTTAAACTTTGAAAATGTAGAAATACATATGTAGACAATTCATTTGATTGTTATTTTTTTTTTTTTATCATCATTTTTGTTTTTCATTTATCATGGATTCATGCCACTTTATAGTGAACGTTCTATGAGAACCATGTTTCAAATATTTTTGTATATATTGTGCATCCCTCCCTCCCCGCTGCTGTTCATTAGAGTAAAGGCAACATGAGATCACATATGAATGCATTTTTTGTTTTTTTATGATTTTTTTATTTTTGTTTTGTGTTTTTTTCTCTTGGATGCAATAATAAATTGTCAATTAAAAAGATATAACTTTCTTCAGAATAACGGAAATTTGAAACCTATTAATTGTACACCCTTGTATATAAAATCAAAATTCCTTTTGTCATTCATTGCGTAAACATTCTCTGAAAATTAAAAAAAGAAATTAATTAAAAATGATACAGCAATTTATTAATAAATAGGCGCACGTTTACTGGTTCATGTTTTTCCCGGTCTTTATTCCATTATTATTTAATGAATAGTGCTTTCTATATGTGAACATAATTTTTTTTAATAATTAGAAAAATCGAAGGACAAAATGGTGAAAAGTCATTAGTAAAGATTATAGGAAAATATTTGTCGACATTATGCTTCGTAAAGATTCAAGTAAGATCCATTTTAAGCATGGATTGCTGTGCTGAGCTTTAATGAGGGATTTTGCTCTGGATCTTGACACTGAATTTAATTAAACCTACTAATATGATAATATATATTAAAACAGTTTGCTAACCACATCTGTCCATGACGGCTAATTGGTAGGCGCAAAGCCTGGCTTACTTTCTATCATTTTCAATATAATACTAATATCCCATTAGATTTAGTAAAATCATCTATCTTATTATTTTAATTGAAATTTATTGAAATGTTTTATTATTAAATTCGTTTCTTCTCATTAAATGAAATGATTTCTGGATATTTATTAAAATTCTTCTACAATATTTGTGGTAATGTTACAACTTTTCGGGGAATAATAATGTATTTAAACATATCACTCATAAATTTTACTAAAGGTTGGATCTTTTTTGAATGTTGTAGCACAAAAGAATACAATTAAGAATCTCAGGATTATCTAGTCTACCTTGACGAATAAAATAAAAGAAACTTTCTATCTTTTCGTTCACCAGTGAATGAATAAGGGGTGAACTAATTTAGAGAAAACAAATTTTTGGTTGAAATGTTTCAAATTTGTAACTTAAAAGATGCAGTTTTTCCTCGTGAAGTCATTATAACGAGTGACTGAAGTTCTATACTCAGAACTATTCCTAGAATACAAACTTCTCTAGAAATATATGCCCTTATTTTGTTTATACTTAAATGATTCCTGCTAATTGAAACAGATAAAATTAAAGTATTATCAATATGTATTTTGAAATTTCCACTTATGATTAATAAAATTCTAAAGCTCCATAATTTTCTGGAAATCAGATTTCAAGTATAATTTTACTTATATATAGTATATTTTAATTATTAATTTATAATTTTTAAGTATAATTTTAAACGCAATTTCCAAACATAACTAGATGAATGAAAATGAATGAATGGTGGCCCTTGCCACCAGCAAACTATAAGATTTGATACTATAGTTTTCTAATAAGTGAATCATGCATCAAGTGTCTATGTAAATCGTAAACCTAAGTAATGAAATGCCCATCTTCTACTGTAGATCCTATGTATATTGTATAATGTTTATGTATTTTGATGATATCAGACATTTGTACAAGTTTAGGTTGCACAATCAAGATTTCTTCTCCCTACAGTGGAGGTTTCAGACGCACTCATAAATAAGCCTACATACAGCCTCTTGGAGTCGTCTACCATTGATTCATCCAAAAGTTTTCAATTTTAACAATAGTCCGTTGTAGTAAATCGCTCACGCTGTTAATACAACTAAATAAAAATCCAGTAGTGACTAATGATATGTTTTGATTCAAATATGTTCAACCGTATGGTTAACAAACCTTAAAAAAAAAAAAAAAACTTTATATCAAAACTAATTGGAAAAAACCCTAAATTTAACGAGTGAAAGATTCATAAATCACAAGTTATAATGAATAAGTTTTTTTTTTTTGGTTTTTAATTTCCGGTGCTTTAAGGCATCAACATTTTATGATGAGTTTCATTAGTAAACAAATCAATCATGATGGAAAATAATCTACAATATTTATAACTGGTATACCATTGTGTGATAGCCCCTTTGCATAACGTCAAAATTTCCCAACGTATTTTTGCTATATCCCCTTGGTTTTTAGGTTGAACGAGAGCTATATGTGACAGTTGCAAATGAAGGTAACGCATTCATTTTCCCAACCAGAGGATTTAAATTACAAATTCTACTACACGCCAGGCGCAAATAAAGATTGGAAATTTGATGTTGCTACCACACCTCGGGCTCTCTCTCTCTCTCTCTTCATAAAAAAGAAAAAAAAAAAGACACATAGTACGCAAATGATAGATTCCTCATCATATCTGTTGTGTGTCTGTGACGTGTCATATCTGAAATGAAAAAATTACCTATACAGTTGTGAAGTGAGAATGTGTATGTGTACAGCTAGTGAACATGTGTGGGAGTGTCTGTGTGTGTGTGTATGAGTGCACGCCAAAGGGGAGAAAAAATCTGCTTGAATAAATAACGCGGAGGAGGAGGAGGAGGAGGAGGAGGAGGTGGTATATGTGACAGGGGACATTTTTCCTGGACTCTATCGCAGGATACCTCCTATTCCTGCTCTATTTATCTATCTCTACGTCTGCTATGCTACAACAATGCCAAATTTACAAAATTCATGTAAGCGTGGACTGTGTAACTAGTTGCTTAAATTTATTTAAAAATAAAGTTTTATTTATTTATTTATTTATTTTATTTGTGGTACTGTTTGCTAACAACAAATTGAACTAGAATAATTAAATTATTCATAGAAAAATTTGCCAGAATTTCAAACCTCTGAAAAAAAACATTATTTGTTTAGAAGTAAACATAGAAATGAAGATATAAAAAATTCTAAATAAATATTTAAAAAGTTCTTTTCAAGTTTGGTGAGAAATTAAATTAACCAATTGTTAACTTAAATGCAGGAGTGTTCAAAGAAACAAGAACTTTTTATTGAATTCAAGGAAAAAAACTCGCTATCAGTGGAATAGAACAAATAGAAACTTCATGGACGTCTATCGCATAATACAAATATATTTATATAGTAACAAATTGAAATAAACTTCTTGACTAATTCAAAAATCATATAGAAAGCAAATAAGGCTTTCCTTAAATTCACTGAGTAAATATCATATTTGGTCCAAAAGTTTTCTTAAACCTGTTCAAAACTGAACGGTGCTGATTTGATAAAAATGTCACCACACGTCCTCCAAGTGTAAGTCTTGGAATTCTCACTGTTAGCGCCATAGGTTTTTCTTTTCTTATTGTAGGCAGATCAGAGTCATATTGTCTTAGATCTTGTGCCTTTGGGTAATAATAATAAACATGCGCAAGGTTTATTGAAAGACGAATATGGAATATATGATCTAAAGTGATTTCAATTTTGTTATATTATATATTTTTTTTATAATTTTACTCCTATTTTCTAACGCACTCTTTGAGAAAGGATGGTAATTTTGGGCTCAACTTACATGACGCTGGCTCATACAATAGCACAGATTTATTAAACAAGAATTTGATGCTTTATAAAAGAAGCTTTTTCCGGAACGCGACCAGGATGCAAAGCGGTGACGCGGAGTAATGTTGTACTACTGTCCCAGGGATAATGTCAGTAGCAGGAAACAGCCACTTAGTGTACTGTTGAAGTGTAGAAGCAGGTACTCCCGACGACAGCGTTCCAGAAGTCCTACTGGATGCCTTGAATTAATGCCAGGGAAAGAGATGATTAAAATGAAGCGGGTAAAATCGCGCTCAGGAGAAGCGGTGAGATGCCGAAAGACTAGGGAGTTAGGCTTCGGGATTTGGGGGGATAAAAGCCACATAGGCTTAGGTCCCTCGCCATAGGCACCCAGTTATATAATAATAATAATAATAGTAATAATAATAATAATAGAGGGGACGCATAGAGGGGACGTGAATTGTGGATTACCTCAATGTCTGTGACAACGATGAAGAGCTGTACGTGAGGCGCTGGTCGCCGATGACGCGGGTGAGGTGATGTTTGGCGGACCTTATGGAAACCTTTCAAAGACCTCCAAAAACCTTTCAAATGAGAGCCGCCAAAGGACACCGCGAGGTAGCAATCGATCAGATACATTTTAACAGGAATCAGAAATTACGACAGGTATTTGGCTGACAACACGCCTTCGATTATATAACTAATGACCTAACAGATGTTTATTAAGTGTCATTAAGAAGAATGTACAATTGCTAGATTAAATTATTATTTTTAATCGGCTAATTAAATATTCTTTCCAAGGTGATATTTTCTACAACACATCGCAATAATAATATTTCCCTATAACATGTCGCAATAGGAAAACCAAGCAATAGCTTGGTTGAACTTCTAGATTAACGTTTGGAATTTCAAATGTTTCTATTATTTTTATTACTTTTATTTATTTTATTTTATTTTTCAAATAAAACACAGCAATGGAAGAGTATTGCAGTTTATATAATATATCTAACAGATATAAACAGTGCCCAGAAAGGCGTCCAATGATAAATGACTATACATATTGAGTATGCAGATATTTCACCATGTCTATTTATTTACATTAGATATATTACAAGGCTTACATACAGTCACATACAGTACATACTACATACAAGGGTAACTACATTAGATCTGTTCAAAATGATAACAATATTAGTTTAAACGTTTACCTTCTCTACAATATATAAATCTGGCCAACATATATTATCCAAACTATATAGGTATATATGTATATAAACAAGAAACATATATTTTATTTTTTTATATATATAAAGACATAAGCAATTTATTTTCTATTACTTATTGAAATCTGTTATTTGCTATAAAGTTTATGTTACCAAAGGTGAATTTTTGATTATCCTATATATTTGTATTTTTTTTCTTCATATATTATAAATATATTATGTATTATATAATTATTTGATGTTATTATTTAAATTAAGTTGATATAAAATTTATAAATATCCTTTATCAGAACTATTGTGATGAGAAGAAGTAGAAAGATTCATTTCATTTTTCAACGATGGGCTGCCACACATAGAGCTGCTGAAGAAGGGCACCAATGGTACCCGAAACGTAGAGCAACAAAGAATTCTTTTTCTTTAAAAACTCCTCTGCCCATTGCCGTGTAAACATCTCATTAAAAGGAAATAGTTTGTCAAGATCAGCAGCATTTAAATAAGACTGGCAAATAATTAAAATTAAAGGAATACTTTTAGCGAGCTCTTTGGAAGTTTCTATATTTAAAACTGCATCAATATTAATTAACTTGTTTTAGCATTACACCCAACTTTGAGTATGACACCTAACTTTGATACTTGTCTAAACGTTTTTCTTTTGACCAAATTCCTATATTTTCCTTTCTATTCTTGTAATTATTAACTGACCAGTTCATTTTCCTAAGCATGCCTAATATAGATGAGAAGCGAGAGATAGCCTCTACAAAATTTGTTTTAATGAGTGGTTTTATTGGCAATGAGATTTACGTAATTGCCGGAGATAAGAAGTAAATTTGGAGAATTTCTCTGACTTAAAACAATTACCATTTTCTTACAAATGTTTCTACTTACTTACTTATTCGGGTTCCTTTTCTACCACACAGTGTAGAGGTACAAACGTTTCACTAACCCAATAAAAAACGAAATCAATATCAACTAGATTACTATATCATGACTTATTCTAAAATAAGAACTTTAAACTTGAGCTATTCAAACCTTTCTTGGAATAAACAGCCTTAGAAGAACCAGAAGAATAAATTTCCCAATTTCACAGCTGCCTTGAGTTTCATTAGATTTTCTTAATAGAGATAGCTACTATAAAAAAGGATATTCCTTGGTCCTTCTTCTTCTTCGATCCTTCTCCAACTTCTGTTCTATTCAGCCATTTCAAGATTGATTCGTTAAATGATAGGTGTCACCATGGAATCCGACAGGAATTAAACTGTCAAAATTCCTCAACTAAAGTACCACTTTACTGAATAGATTTGCGATTTTTTGCAATTTTCTCCAAAACAATTCCAACGAATTTCTTTAAACTTGGTACATTAACTATACTTACAATGAGCTACAGCTTCTGTTGAAAACGTTTCTCTGGGAAAATTCATTTAAGGGAACTTTTGGGAAGTAAAGAGATGGGATTATGTTATCCTATAAACTGTTATTTCAATTTATTATATAATTGTACCATTTATGAAACTAAAATAATTGTAACGGCGCTAATGACATTGAAGTCGATGCGCTAAGAGAGAAAAAAAAATTGCCATTTAAATAATATTAAATAGAATTAACTGTGTTGCAAATATTCCAAGTTTGAAGAAAATCGGTTAACCTGAAGTGCTTTTCTACTGTCTAGATTTTCAGTTTTCTAAGGTTTTCTCAAAAACAGCTTCAACAATTTTCTTTAAACTTACTATAGGTATCTACGTCTACACATACAGGAATCTACAAGTTTTATTTCAAATATTTCTAAGGAAAAATTCATTTAAGAAGTTTTTTAGTTGAGGCCTACAATTCTATCATCTAAATAAAATTTATTAAAATTAAATATGTTGTCAAAATTTTGAGTCTGAAGAAACTCGGTTGACCTTTAAGTGCGTTTTTACTGAAATTATTTCAGTTTTCTAGGATTGTATAAAAACACGGACGGATTTCATTAATTTTTTAAGCTGTCTATAAATAAGAGACTTATAACTTTTGTTGGGTACTATTTCCGATAAAAAATTGTTTTAAAGAAGTTTTGGGTGAGGGGTAATGTATGGTTTCCTCAAACGAGTTTAGATTAACAAATTCATATAAACTTGAAGACAAGCAAACGTTTAGTAAAAACTATGTAGGGAGAAAATTTATCACTTAAATCTGCAATAAGAGAAAGTTGTGTGAGTGTTTCACACCAGATTTTTTTTTTTTTTTTTTTAACGATGACAAACAAAACCTACAATATATTAATTAATTTGAATGTTAATTATAAAGGATATACAATCAACCTTAATGGGTTAGACAATTAAAAAATTGTATACATAATTGGTTTGAAAAATATTTATATTAGTATACTTTCATCCTTACAGCATGCGGTAATAATAATATAATAATGATAATGATAATAATAATAATAATAATAATAATAATAATAATAATAATAATAATAATAATAATAATGATCAACGCAATTTACACTTAATCGATCAAATTCAACATGAATGATCGGTCATTAACGTGGTATGGTGGTGCACTATGCTTTATTTCCATATAACAAAACAGGGAATAGATTAGAACTAAGTTTTATTTCAATTTCTAAAATTAATACACCTGAATCCCCTTTTTCAGGGATCTTAGCGTTCCTGCGGGTGTCCCAGTCTAATAATGCCAACAAAATTTACACTAACACTCTCTAACACTCACACACTACACATACAGCTGCAGAGGTAGACGATGTGTGCAACTATTTGGACTTAACGAACCCATAGGCAAACCCCATTAACCATCCCATATACAATCTTTCACACCTAAACTTTTCACATACGATGCGTAGCGGCTAAATTGGAAAAGATGCTGCTGGGCATTGAGGGCGTCCGATGATTTTGGCCTTGACTTCATCTGAATGCCCGACCTGGAGGATACTCCAGGAAGACTCTTCCAGCCTTCCAGAACAAAACGAGACCTTAACATTGGAACTAAGTTTATGAATTTAATTAATATAAACAATTTTATTCTCAACTCAATTTAGAGAATTTAAAAATCACATATCTCGTTTAGAAAAACATAATTATTTTTTTAAAAAAACTTTTCAATAAATTTAAACAAATGTTATATTACGGTTAAATTTAATTTATTAATTCCAATTTTTTCATGATAAATTAGAGTATGTTGGTTACATTTTAACGCCACAGAGCATTATACCACTTTCGGATAAATTAAATCTCTTTCATAACTATTCACTTCCACAAAATAGAAAACCTTTAAAATTATTCCTGGTCTTAACAAATTATTATTATTATTTTTTAATTTAAGGCGTGTCAACATGTATGGTTATTGGCGCATGGAGCCTACAGACAACACTGTCCATCACCGGACAGTGAGCTGTAGAGGCTCCTAGTAAGAAAAAAATCTAAGGGTATCACAGCGGGACTAGAACCCGGGTCCTCCGCGTGGGAGTCCAGTACGCTAACCATTAAGCTATTCCCTTCCCTAAATAAAACTTCCCTAAACAAATTATTATCCGAAATTTTCTTCTAAATATTCAGACGCGGTCAATAAATTAAGGCATTTATTTAAAGAAAAAACTAAACTAGAAATAGATTGCAGAGGATAGCAAGATTAAAAAACTATTTAACGAAAGGTCTCAATAAGTAATCCTAATTTTGCAGAAACATTCTTGGTAAACGTAATACATTGGTAACTGATGTCACTCATTGTGCTTTAGGTGCGAATTTGTAAAAAATAATTGAGTAAAAGAAGCAAGTTTTATATTATAGGAAAGAGAAATTAAAATCAGTATACAGGAGAAGGAAGTGTATGCAACCGTTAATCTCATAGAAAGTTTCAGATGGATCTTTTAGGAAAATATTCCATCATAAATACTGCTTCTCTTTTCTCCGTTCATCCCAAACATCTGGTTACCCAAATTTAAGAATATTTGTCACTTTGTGATAATCCTAATCTCTCGGACGTAGTGATGACGTGAGAGTCAATAGATATCAATAAATGATTCATGCGATGAAATCCTTATTTTCTCCGAATAATGTACAAGTTACATAATTCTGTTTTAACTATTAAACCAATAATAAAATGGGATTCTGTTCTCCTAAATTTTTCATGAAAAATCAAACCAATTTAACGGCAAGGATAAGTTTAAACATAAGATTGAGAAAACAGAAGTTTCTTTAACTAGCTTGGCCTTTTTATAATAAGCATAAAGGTAATAAATGATTAAAAGCCAGTAAATATCCAATAACCATATAGTAAATGAATTTATTGATTTCATAACTTAATAAATAAAAATTGTTATTCTTTATCTAATGTTTAGATTAATATTCACAGTTTATCTCAGGCAATCATACTCAACCTGTAGATGTAGTTATACGTATATTACCACAATATTAAGTTAGTTTGTAAATATGTGTATGTGCCTATAAGAGTGTGTGTATGTGTGTGTGTGTGTGTGTGAGTATGAGAGTGTATACAACAGACATAGCCGTAGAAACTCCTAAGAAAGACAAGTTGGCAAAGTTGAACATCAATTACTGAGAATCTGCTCACCTCCCTTCACCGCAGCTGCTGAACAGAACCATTCTCACTTGTATAAGTATGCAGACAAACACTGCAACAGTTTCTCCTGTTATAGCCACCACGCATTTAAAAAATAATTAAATTTACCTTTTTCTTTATTACCATATTTACTTTAATTTTGTTTGTTTTTTTTCTTTTATTGAATTCTTATATAATTTTGCGAAAATCTTACATGATGAACAGAGATTTTAAATATCACCTTTCAGTAAATAGCAAGTTTTCCGATAATTACATTTTGGATAATTTTGTAATCTCTTTTGTATATCTTTTTATTTGAAATTTACAACTGTACAACATAATGCACAACAAGTAAATATGTTGAGAAGAAGTATAAATTGGCGTGCAATTAATGTGAATGTTGGTCACCCAGTGGTGGCCAACATTAATTCAAGTGATCTCGTGGCCATCGGCGCCTGAGCCGTCGGACTGGATGTCCAGGAAGTGATCGGGAAGAAAGGTGCTGTATGAGAGGATTCGGGTGCAATCTGAGCTTTTCATGGAACTTGATATAACGGGATTTAGCAAGGTCTGCTACGAATGGAACTTTGAGATCAGTATATAGAGTGAGGTTTGAAACATAGAAAGGAGCGTTAGCTATTCGGCGAAGAATTTTAGATTGTAAGGTTTGTATGCGGTTTAGATTTGATTTTTTGGCAGCGCCATAGAGTTCTAGTCCGTAAGTCCATATCGGCATAAGGAGAGAAGTGTATAGTCTTATTTTATTGTGTAAAGTTATTTTTGAACGTTTGTCAAGTAGTTTAGAGAGTAGTCGGTATCTTGTGTTGAGGTCTTTTCTTTTCAGTCGAGTATGAGGATTCCATGTAAGTCTTTTGTCCAGGTATAATCCAAGATATCTCACATGATCTGCAGGCGGTATCGTAACCGTAAAGGATTTTACGGTTGAGGGTGAAAACAATATATTTAGATTTAGTAGGATTTATTTTGATTCTATTATTCGTAAGCGAATTTTCTATAATACGAAGATGGGCTTGCAATTTACGAATCTCTAAATCACAATAAAAAAAGTACATTTGCTATATGAAACCTATTTTTTCAAAAAAATCCTTTATCTAAACAAGAGATATTTCCAATTGAAAATAATCTAGATACAGAGAAGAACGTTTAACACGAAAACGCTTAACATGAAAAATCGGTTAACACGAAATATACTGCGGTACCGACAAAATACTACGTAATTTCAAACATATTTTTTTTCTTTCTTTTAACACGAAACAAATATCGCTTAACACGAAAAGATTTCACTTCTCGGACGAACAAAATTTACCTGTTTTCTGCAATCACTTTGTCACGCAGATTTTTTGGCTATTTTTTTTTTCGTTAGACGGAACAAAATAAACAATGGCTGCCACTGTTGCTAGGTTTCCGCTTGTCTTTGAGTAGGTAAAGGCACCACCATTGTCAAAACATTTCAGTTGGTTTTCGAATCCAGTGAATTTTGTGTTGCTTTTTTTTGTGATTTTGATACATAAACTTTTCTTTTACATTTGCAATGGCAGAGAAATCGCGATGACAACAAACCGGTATTTTATCGTTTAACATGAAATTCTTATAACATGAAAAAATATTTCGGTCCCCTCAGTTTCGTGTTAAACGTTTTTCACTGTATTACAATATGATCTACCATATCACGTCTTTAATTCTTAAACTCCAGTAATAATATACATAAATTTCATAATTTGCAACTTTTAATCTTTGATCAGGTAATGTAGATTATGTAAGTGAATATCGAATATAATATTATTGTAAAAAAAAAAAAAAAAAAAAAACTGGTTTAAAACACTCACACTAATTTCTAATTAATATAATTTAATCAAGAAATTTGTTTTAAAATTGCAACATTACAATGTTTATGATTTTATCTGCCGCAATGTCTTTGTTATTTCGATTCTGACCGGTTTCAGATTCTCATCCATCGTCAGAAAAAGGTTTTCAATCAATTCGTGTAGAGACCATAATTTCAACTAAATGTTTATATCACGCACCCAACACTGGTTAAGATAAAATAAAAATGTTTCAATTATAAGTGATAAGGATTCATTTGTGTAGATAGTATACAAAGTTTAAAGAAAATCATGGAGCCATTTTCGAAAAAAAATCACAAAAACTGAAGAAACCGTTCAATAAAGCCGCACTTTGAGCTTCCTGCGACTTATTGTTTGTGAGATATTCTGTTACATACGCACTTTATATATATATATACAAAATATTTGATGGAAACTCAATTTCGAAAATCTGACATGATCGCGTCTACTTTCTTTAACTAGGAATAAAAGAAAAAGCAAAAATGGGACGAGATAAAATAGGGCTCAACACGAATAATATTAGATTTTCTTCACAATATTCAAGGTAATTTTCATCTGTCATCAACATCATCATCATTATAATATATACATATATATATATATATTATATATATATCTATAGATGCATATGTATTAATTATTTCTATGATATGATCAAATGAGAGACATCTAGATCGTAGTGTATGTTCCCACGTTCAGACTTCCTCACACAAACAGGTTACAGACATTTCTCATTCTATTTAATCTCGATGAACTTTTTATTTTATTTTAATCCATTTCTAATTTCTATCATTTTATTTCAACAATTATTATAACCAGAACATCCAAAAATCTATTTAATTCCTGTTCTTTTCATCCATCCAGGTCACTATTTTTTTACTTTCTCTTTCTCCTTGGTGCGATTGTGCCAAATTTTTGAAATTGACTTTTAATAGGAAAGTAATGCTTCAATTTAAATACTCTTGAAAAGCATGAAACGGTTTTCAAACCACTTTATTTTGTTTAGAAAATCCTAATATTTAACTAAAATTCAATACATACACATAACTAGAGTTAAATATTACACTTAATCAAAGTTAAATATTGGTAAATATTCAGTAATAACGTTCTCCAGGAAGGAAAAACATATCAGAGCCAGTTACTATCTTTGCAAAGGTCAAGAGAATTAACTTTGCAAAAGATTTGGGTGTCCTGCTGGCCTCAGGTCTGACATTGAGTTCCCACACAGATTATATAGGTTAAAGCTAGGAGAGATGAAGCACATTTCAAATTTATCCCTGTATCAAAATATAGGAGATATATTGAAGCGGTAAAGCTTATAAAATATATGTCAAGTACCATTATCTACAAAAAAATCTTATTTTTCGAAATAAAGACATTCTCATTTATTCCAGTAACAAAATACAAATACACTACATTTGGCCTTCTCTCGTACTACGGTAGGATAGATGACGCACCATAGGTAGGAGACCTCTCCACTGTGAAGGTAACATGACTGATTGACATGAAACTTGGTAAACATTATGTCTATGAGTCCAACTGTAACGACAGAATAGAAATCTTTCATTTCAATTGCAGTTAATATAGTACTCGTATATAAAAATTTACTAATGCGTTATGTAAAATTCAGGTATTCACCAGGTATAGCTGATGCGTTTAAATGTTCGTAGAACGCAGAAGAACACACAAAATAACTGAAGAATTTTGCAATACGTTCGCTTCTGATCTCTCTAGTCCTGGACTAACTTCCATGTGGTCACGTGGTGGAAACAAGAGTAGTAAAGCCTGCGTCTTCTCTCCTACCCCCCGTCATCTCTCCTAGCTTTACCCTATGCAGGGAAACATCCAAATTTCAAGGCTTTCTCTGGAGGCACTGCAGGGAAATTGATGAAGTAAAGGCTCTATTGGTTTTATTACAACGCCTTAGTCCGTTCGAAGCTCGAATATGCGTCTATTATATGGTTTCCATATAATGCTGAGGGCATCAAGAAAATCGAAAGGCTTCAAAATATGTTTGTCTACTTTCTGAGGAGAAATGGAAGCTTCTCAGAAGAAATCTTATTGGAATCGTTGGAAAAGAGACGATGCCGAATAGACCTCCTATTTATTTGTAATTTGTTTTAGGGAAGTTCCCCATAAAAATCGAGTTGGCTCTACATGGCATACAAAATATAAAGTACAAATATGAATGAATGAATGAATGATGCTTTATTATTACAAAATAAATACAACTATACAAAATTGTATTTCAGACATCTATATGACATGGTCTTAAACCGTCTGTCAGAGTCTACACTTTATATGTATTCAAAATTAAACTATCCCTGATAAATAAACAGAAATAAGTATATTATTATAACAATAAAATAAAGTGCTATCTCAAAAGCTTACACAACTTAATTCTTTATTATTAGTATTATGATTAAACTTAATAATTGAATTCGGCCACAAGCATGCTTCTATACATTAATGCATATTTTGTATACAATGCTAAATTCAACCAATTACTCCCATTTATTAAAGAAACAAATTCTTGTTGGGATAAGGAACTTTTATTGAAATAACGGAATATATAATAATTGAAAATTGGGCATTCGGCAATAAAATGGAATGTACTTTTAATTTTATTTAAATTACACGATGGCATGTAAAATTAGTTCCAGTAAGCCAAGGCTTATAATTTAGATTAAGCATTTCTCCCCGTACTTTAAATAACAATATTTTATATTCAAAGCTTAATTTTTCACTCATGTAAGAAACATTAAACTGCAGAAATTTAAACTGTTCATGATACTGTGCATGTTTACCAAGGTCATTTTGCATTACTGCAGACAACAAATTATTCGTTTGTTGTTTCCATATATTGCTAGGGTAGCTATCCAATAATATATTAAACCTCTCTGCCAACTGCAACCAACTTTGAAACCAAGAAACCTTGTTCTTTACTACTTGCATTGCAACTAGGTACGTTAATCGATCCTTCGAATGATTAAGCAGAATGTTTAAAACATATGAGAAATGCAGCTTCAAGGCAAAACCGAAGAGAGTACCCCTTCCCGTTTCCAAATGCAAGAAATATGTTGGACAGTTTCTCGGTAGATTAAATAATCTTTTTATAAAAAATCTTTGCAGTTTTTCCGCATCTTCGAATAGTTCATAACCCCAGACTTGACATCCATAACAGCAGACAGATCGAATTACAGCATCGAAAATCTTATACTTGGCGGGTAAACTGATCCGATTATTTTTAATAAAATTATACCACACACTTCCAACACAGCGTCTTCCCACAATTAATTTCTCTTTTATATGCAGTTTAAAATTTAATGTCGAGTTCAAGTTAATACCCAAATAATTGTAACTTCTTACAACCTCAATTGGCTCTCCTTTATATGACCACTTTTCACCCGCACAGTTCCTCTGACCACATTTCCTAAAAATGACAATCTTGGTCTCGCTTCGGCGGTACATATACTAAAATTTGGAAGTACAAATACATGACATACAAAATAGAATGGTAAAAAAAAGAAATAACATGGAAACTTAGAAACGAACGAAATAAGAACAAATTTTACAAAAAAGAAAGAATACCTATTTTTTTTTTTTGTTAATTGGATTCAGAAGATAAGTAAAAATTAACTGTTGCTTTACACATAACAGTAAGTATGAAATTAGTCATACATAATGAATGCTCTAATCTTCATTATATTACAAACATAATAATAAATTTGTTTACAAGTATAGGAGTCTGGAGAGCGGAAAATTTTAGGAAAGTCGTTAGGAGGAATGTTTCTAATAAAGGGAATAAGGTGTCTACGGACATCATCGTAAATTGGGCATGAGACAAATAAGTGGAAGAGATCTTCAAACGCGTCCCAATTACAAACTGTACACTTGTGTTTGGGGCTGATCAAATAAGAGAGATCGTTAATCGTGAATGCTGGACAGCCTAATTTGTGCCCATAACTTGGTAACTGCAAAAGAAGTGTCTATCTGTAGGTACTGTTTATTCAAACTGTTTAATGCCTCCAAATTATTAGCAACTCTTCCTTTTTATGTGCCTTCCGTTAGACTGAAGAGGACTCCGACATTTGCACTACCACTCTCAGCATCTAAACATTCAGCCCTAAAGAGATCTAATCACTCGTTGCTACAGAAGCTGGAATAACTTAGTTCTCTCTGAAAAGGATTTAATTTATATTAATAAAAAGTATATTAAAAATCTTTGCATCTCCTAGTGTTTATATCGCTGTTTATTTATTTGTATTTATGTATAATCTTGTGATAATTTTTTTTTGTTTGTCTTGTGTATATATACTTTTATTTTTCCTTGTACTTGACTGTAATTTTTATGGTCTAAGTGACTGTTATTGCTGTACAGAATAAATAAATAAATTAATAAATAAGTATAACCGAGAGAAACTAAAAAAAACGACTCTTCAGGGAACTGCTACACCGCAACACTCCTCCAGTAAAAAATATGCTTCCATGTGAGCCAATTCTTAATATGGCCTCATACGCACTTATTTGTACACACGCGTTAACAATAATAGTTCATTATTTACGGGAATAGTTTAATAAGTACTACCGTTTTGAAGATCATTTCTAAAATAATACATAAAAAAGACTTATTTAAACGGAAAATATCCCAGTCGTTGACAGCAACTATAATAGATTGGAAAGATATAACAAATTACAAGAGGAAAAAAATATCCAGTTAGTTATTAAGGGATCACATTTCCAGACAGGTACCTATTATTATTACTTTCATAATATTCTTTCAATAATAAAAAAAAAAAAAAACCTTAATTAAAATGTTAACGAATAAAATAAAAGGAAAGATTATACCAAAAAATTTGTATGGAAAACTGTAGAATATGAAAATGATGAAGTTACCAATCTAGCCAAACCTGACAACTAACTGATAACTATCATAAAAAAAAAGAAAAAAGAAAGAATGAGAATATAAAAATCGACATTTCCATGTATTATGACAGGCTACAATTAGTAAAACATGTTAAACGAAAACAAAAAACAACATAAACAAGTGAATGATATTAACTCCCCACTTTTATTAACATGGTTGGGTAATAAACTAACCGACAGCAGTCCGTGGGCTATCTTCACATTATATTACTAGAGACACTAGAGCACATCCTCCTCTTTCTATGGCCACCATCAGCTGGTGATAATTAGCAAACATAATGTTTCCTCCGCATACTGAACTAATGTGTATTGTGTGTGTGTGTGTGTGTGTGTGTATGTGTGTGTATATATACAGACTTTTATTTTTTTTAAACAAAATATTACGTATTATGTAAGTATGTACATTATATTATGTGTTAATTTATACAGAAGATTTGACTGATTATTGTATAAACGATTTCCCTTATTTTCTAATAAATATTGAACTACGCGTTTAATCGGTTCGTTAGAAATTTAAAAAAATATATGTAATAATGAAATAACAATCACACGCCTTCTCTTATAATAATTTTGATTGACAAATATTGTTTAATATTGCAAAATTCATTAAACACTTAGCTGGTCTTGCTTTGCATATAATAAATAAAGATGGTCTGTATTATATTTCTTTATCTAGACATCGGCCTACTGTCTTATCCCTTAGCAAAGCTTGCAAGGGAAGTTTAAATTTAAGCCTAACCAAGGTTTTCCTGGAAAACCACTTAAAATTAATTTTTCCATACAAATTTCTAAACAAAAGTGATAGTATTATTTCTGTGCCTTTAGCAGTCCAAGTTCAATGAAAATGATGGAGGTCTTTTCGAAAAAAAAATCCAGAAATCTCAGTTAGCGATTCTGTAACTCCTCTGCAGGTCCGGGGTTTAGAGTATGCTTGCTCCTGACTAGGATGTTGTAAGGAGTGAATAAAGAACCAAGCTCCTTGTTGGGGGCATCTCCCCCATTTTTTACTACTTCAATGCTCTTTCCGTTCGATGGACCCACAAATTTAGCACTAGGGAATTATCTATTGGATTCCCTGCACTGTAGGGATTTCACAACGTTCTTCTAATTAAAAGAAAACTTTTTTCATGGGAATGAGACACTCCAGGTTTACTTTTGGAGGACTCATTATACTCACGCACACAAAACCTTTTTGAGGGGGTGTGGAGGGCGAGGCAACTGCGCTAAGAAGGAGATCTGATGGAAAGGGTCGGCTTCCTTGCTTACGAAAACATTACTTCAAAATTGACTCTTAGCAGATCATGTTTGTGAGAATTTTGACGATTTTCCAAGTTTGGCGTTGGATTTCTTGTGCTGAACTCGGAATCGAAGATATCTCCCGACATCAAGCCTATCCTAACTGCACAGGGTGTGGACCGGGCGTGTTTTCTGTTTCTTTTTGTTGAATCCAAATTGCGCACCGTTGGTCTCTTTTCTTGAAGTCCTTGAGTGCGTCATCTACACTGTGGGGACATCATAATCATTTCCCAAGAGAAAGTGAAAACCTATCAATTTTTCATTGTCTTGTTCCTACTATAATGGGTATGAGAAGGAGAGAATTTGGGTTTGTAAGATAAATAACCTGGAAATAATGCTGAACACTGTATAATAAGAAAAGTCGCACAAACTGCCAAGGTTTTTCACATGTATAGAAAATGGTAGCGATAAATTTTGAGTGAAAAAAGAGAAAGGTAGTAGTTGATTGCTGACGCGTTGTAACTACTGTATAAACTGTTGAAAGATTGTCTCATGCAGGGGTAGCTCAGTTGTATATGCCTAAGAGGCGAGTGAGACTCTCAATTTTGTGTCTCTCTCTCTGCTTTAGATCCTCTCTTTGGATTCTATTACACTATATTTGTTGATCCAGCTGCAGGCGAGATGGTCGATAGGACACTGGCATTTTAATCACTAATGAGATAGAGTGATGTAAGAGTGCATTTGGGAAACACAATGGGCTCTTGAGGCTAAGGCATCTATTTTCTTTCGGAAGTCCCGAGATCTAAAATAGAAACTATTTCTATCAAATAGCACTTTCTTTTAAACGATTTACTTCAATTTAGAATTCTGGCATTCCTTTATAGGACCTTAATATTATCTAAGTATAGAACAATACATAATATATCGAAGATTTACTTTAAAAGAAAGCTAAACACTTCCTGCTAGAAACTCCTACAATCCCTTTTTCTGGAAAAAATATTTCAAATAAAAGTGATAGATATTTATGAGTATAGAGATAAGCTTAAAGAAAATCGTTGACGCTGTTTTTGAGAAAATCGCAAAGAATTGAAAAAAAGAAATTATTCAGTAATGATGCAATTCCGGTTGATGAATATTGAGGGAAATATTTGTGTCAAATTGTCGAAATTGAGTTTCCGCCGGAAGTAAATGCTTTAGAGAACTCCCTGGTTCGTAAAAGATTCTGCGAATGGTATCTCTCTTTCACTATTATATATCCATGTATCTGTGTAGTCTTGCAAGAAGTTCAAGGTGACTCAGCAGATTTCTCGAAGTACTGGGACAAGCATTTCTGACGTTATGAAACCAAATACTGCTGTATAAGTGTTCCGAACCCATTCAAGCCAACCAGAAGACCTCAATATTCCCTAATTCTACGAAGAGAAATAAAGTTCTAAGGATGCATATCTGTACATTCTAATTCTGAGATTCATTCCAATCCCAGAAATCACAAATACAAATGGCCCTGTGATTTGAAGATTTGAAGTCCAATGATAACAAACAATTCTAGCATCCAAAAAAGCACAATAAATTGTCAACTTTGGCGCAACATCCTGCAACGGCTTGCTAAATGGCGATTTGGGGGGGGGGGAGGCTTGAGGTAAGACGTTGCAGTTCCCACCACCGTTTAGTTCGGGCCTTCGCTACCATGGTTCACTACAACAGGAGATTCCCACTTTTTTTCACAATAATAGGACTTCATGAATTTGGCGAAGCCCTCGCGGGAATCGAATCCTAAATTCTGGAACTAAAGGCAAGTGCACTAACTTCAAGGAGAGATTATAAATTCGTTTGTAAACTTTGCTGCCGACGACAAAAAAAGTAAAAAACATGTCATTGCTCCTGATATATTCGTTTAATATTGCAACCATTTCTAGCGGAAAATTTTAGCGACTAAAGTTATGAAAAAAGTTAATTATTTTAAACTTCATCAAAACGGATAAAGGCGTGAAAGAAAATGGTTAACAATCCGTTGAAAAACATAGCAACAAACTAACATCATAATTTCATTTATATAAATAACTCGAAATGGATAAATTAGATAAAGGTCCATGGCTTAACAATCTGGACAATGGCTGCCACATGGCGATTTTTATTGAAGGTCATTGTGGTTTGATGTTAATATGCTTCTGATTTTGCAATCACGGTTTGCCACTATTTGTAGCTTCCTAGTTTTACTCAGGATGTTGATACCAAAGTCTTTTGATAACTCATAAGAATCAAAGTACGATTCTTTAAGATAAAATTTTTTAAAAGAAGATTTTCAATTAATATTTCACTAATTCGTTTCAGTTAAACAAATTTCTAGAAAAAAAATGGTAACACATTAAAAAAACAGAGAGTATTAATAATAATAATAATAATATTCATACCATGGAAGTTCTTTAAAACTATAATCATAAAAGATAAATCCCCGAGGCTGGAAGCGAGACAGTCTTAAACATATACCGGTCATACATAAATCCCATCCAAACTGTATATATACCATAATAAATATGAGCATAATGTTTTTATTGGCCTCGTTATATGTTTTCTACTCTTTCTACTTTTTGTATATATACTTCTTTTTTTTTCTCTTTTGTTCATGAATGTAGAAATTACTGGGAGAAGAAGAACATCTACGGACCTCAGACTGTGTTGTTATAAAGAATACTGGGCCCCCCCATTAATCGACATTAAATTTCTAAAACAGTCTGTCTCTATGCCTAATTATTACTCTAATCTTAAGTAACTAATCGTTATATACATATACGTCTGTCTGGATGTAAGTACTGTATCAGTATATTATAAATATATAATATTTTTCTAGACAACTCTAGCCTTCAAATAAACTTCCACTATGCTTTATACTAATTGTCAAAATTGATCATATTCTTTACTGTATATTAAAGTTTTGTTTTTGTTTCAATTGGATGGAATCAGTTTTACTAAAATGTTTTAATAATTCTAGAAAAAAAAAATGACAATTTAATTGACATTACAAATTTTAGTTTTCAAATTATAATGATCACATTTCGAGTAAATGTGCGTGTTTGTACCAAGTTTTAATGTAACGCTGAAAAACATTTAACGTCTGTGAAGAGAAACAAGAATCACAGAATCCCAGCAAACTTGATATTTCTTTGCGTATGACGAAATAAACATAATATGATTTCTGCCAATGACTGTTCAATAAAAATTAATATTTCACATTTTTCTCAACTCTTTGATTTCAACGATTTCATCAAAAATTGGTATACTCACCAAACACATATACGCGTTCTGAGCACTAGTTGGTGTAACTATATCACGTCGGACAGGTTGTAACTTGTCGGCTTGAGTACAACGATGCATTAAAACATCAGTAGAGTTGTTTATTCATTTCTTGTATGTTTCTGAGGGTGAACTTATATCAGCGCTAACCTTGACCAATTAAAAAAGAAGTGTTTTATGATAAATTACGTGAATTTTTGGAAAGAAGCACTGATCGCAGTTTTATCATGAGTACAGAAAAACATGATGTAATATTACTTAATGAAACAAAACAGTCTCAGCTTCTAAAAAAACAACCAGACTCTATCTTCAAAGCAATATCGTCGTCTTAAACGATATGATGTCTTAAAAATTGGTGACACCGAAAAGTTGGTTGAAGAGCATTAAGGATATTGTCTGTCTGGTACTTATTATAGGACAAAAAATATTTCCTAAGGATATCTACCAAAAAGTTTCGAGACTAGTAGGACCCATATCGCAAATCACTGCGCGTCGTATTCTGATATGGTACCATACGCGTCATGACTTTTCTTCATTGCCAAAATGCGTTGTGGTCGTTTAGCATGATAGCCACGACACGAATTTCGCTATGTGGTCTGTCTGTGATTGCCACACGCTACGTGTGCGTTTTTATAAGAGCCATAACACGAATTTCACGATGTGGATGTTTTACACTGACCACAACGCATTGTGAGCTGTTTTTTCGCTCAATGAGCATTTTCGGTCTTTGAGCATAACATATACAATATCACCTTTATTTGTAATAGCCTTCGGTAAAAACACACACACACACACAAAAACAGAAAGATTTTAATGGATTGTAGAAAGAATTACGTTTAGGCTTCGACTAATGTATCGATTGAACGTTTGTCGCTTTATATGTACATATATAAATATTTTTGGAGATTACAGTGTACTGCGACCCTAAAGATCTATTTTACAATATTTAAAAAACTATATTTTAATTCTATAATATTATTAGTAAAAAAAAAATAAAAAATCAGATAATTTTACCGGTCCAATTGTTGTATAACGGACGGCCAATATTACAATAGTCTGAACATAATATTGAACATAAAACGGTCTTACTCGTGGAAACAATTGAACAATGAAAGGAAACATTCATTCTTAAGCAATGGTCCGCTGGACCTAAGAGATCCGACCAGATAAAATAAAAGAGTTTTTAACTGATTGTAAGTAAATATTAATAATTTTACGCTGATTTGTTTATTAACAGTTGTTGTGAAAAGCTGTTGTTTTTTTGAGATACTTGTGAAAGACAGCTTTATTTATTTTTTTTTTATTATTTTTTTATTTTATTTGTTATTTTTATTTTGATTTCTTATCTTTAAGTCGGTAAAGCATGTAGATTGTAGATTGTTGATATAATTGTACTTGTTTTTTGTTTTTGTTTTCTATTTTCTTTCATTTAATTGTTATTACAACGTTTAAGTGAAAGTTTTTATTAACATTAAATGGAAATCTCGATGTTTTTGCAACATATAATTTTCTTCATTTTTGTTTTTTTTTTTTTAGTACAAAGCTAAACCACTTTTCCACGATCCTTACGTCATTTCTACTGTAAACAGATTTACTGGTAATTAACAGCTTGGATTATTTGATGAGCATTAGGTTAAGTAAGGGTGCATATGTGCTAATTAAGTTTGACATTCAGCTACCTTTCAGGGGATATTAGAAGGTTAGATTAGATTCTATGGGAGATTGGCTACCAAGCCTACACCACTGTGACCCCCATGAGTCTATTGTGGCAACGACGACCGAAGTTTATAGAGGCATATTTAGATTACAGCTTCCAAGAAGAAATCAACAGTCTTTACTCAGCTATATGCCAAGAAAGGCAGAGCTGTTTGCAAGCTAACTAAACTAGCCAAACGACCTTTTTCCTTTTCTTTTTTTTAAGTGGATATGCAATGCCACCTGAAATATCAATTGTGCAGCCCGGGGGCTTCTTAATGCACTGCCGGCCCCTGCTCAGTGTTTGCCTAATCCCTAGCCCATCCCTAGATGGACTTTTGGCTCAAGGAGGAAGCCCCTGGGTGATCCTAGGAGCACTTACAGCACACTCTCGAGACCTGCTTAATAAGACTGAACAGTTCCCCGAGTGAAGCTTGCAGGTGCCAGACCAAAGAGGCGCAGGCTTAGCCACGCAAGCCCCTCACGCCAACACAGCACATGCAGCACAGCATTTCCTCCTCTTCCTAACAAAACCTACCTAGACCATCCCCTGTGTTTACAATAGTAGGTTAGAATATAGTAAAACTTCCCGTCACCATGTAACGACTGTGCAGGATGATTGTTGATGTTAAAATAACTAACATTACTGATACTGTACTAACAATTGTTCCTAACTGAGTTCCCGGGTTGAGATCGAGACAGTGGTTTGCTAAAAACCAACGTGTTTCGCCCATAGCCAATAAAGCTTTCAGGGTGTAACGACCCTTAAGAGGCTCATTGCAACATGGGCGAAACGTCGGTTTTTAGGAAACCACTGACGCGATCTCAACCCGGGAACTCAAATGTTTTTCATGAAAATGACCGTGGAAACTTAAACAACAATATTATATATGAATGTAACGAGAAAGATTTTGTAGAAAGAATATGTGATGAGATGGTACAGAGTAAATAGAACTCCTGCTATTCTAAAAGTAGTTTGAGAGAAGGGATTAATTAGTGGTAGCGCGCTGGACTAGCAACGCGGAGGTCCCGGGTTCAAATCCAGCATGCTCCCCTTAGATTAGTTCTTGCTAGAAGCCGCTTCAGCTCACTTTCCGTTGATGCAAATTGTTGTCTTTAGCTAGAAATACTGAGCAGGGACCGGCAGTGCATTAAAAAGCCCCCGGGCTGCACAATTGATATTTCAGGTGGCATTGCATATCCACTTAAAAAAAAGAAAAGAAGGAGGTTGTTTGGCTAGTTTAGTTAGCTTGAAAACAGCTCTCTAGCCATGAAAGAGCTTCTTGACAGAGAGCTGAGTAAAGACTGTTGATTTCTTCATGGAAGCTGTAATCCAAATATGGCTCCATAAACTCTTGAATGCTTATTCATGAACAGAAACATTTTGTTGAAAAGTAGGAATAGGAGTATCCTTCTTGAAATGATTTTTTAGATTTCTTGAAAGATGACTCTGGGAATGTTGCAGGATATTTACAGACTATTCAGATGTTGATTTTTTTAACTCTTCCAATGTTATTTTCAGACTTCTTCAAGTGTTGATAATAGAGTGACTTAAGCTCTGAAAGTGCCGAGCTTAACTAAGATTTTGAGTAGCTAATCGAGGGAGCTAGATACAGTTCCACAATGAAACTTGATGTTTGTAAGTTGCAGCCCATTCATCTGTTTCGTGTAAGTGTTAAATCATAAAAAACAACAGTGGTGCTGAAGTGTCTGGCGCCAGCAACTTGAAGCTCTCAAACGCTTGCTTTGGTGAAATTTCTTCATTGAGGATGGTTTATTCCATCATATCCATATTCATATAAATCTTGACAAAGACCAGACTATATAAACTAAAGATTATATCAAACTCAAACTCGCCTCTAAATGGCATATCCTGTTGCTTCATTTAGAGTTTCAACAAACTCAAGTAGATGAAGGCAGAAAGGTCATGTAGACAAATTTTTTTTTAAAGTTTTACGAAGAAGATGCCGCGGTAGCTGAGGGGTTAGATGCGAAACCGCTAAATCGAAGTCTGTTGCACAGTAATGAGTTCTATTTCCGGTCTTAGCATTGGATTTTTTTGGTATATTAAATGTCAGAAATTTATAGTAAATTATGTTTGCTATCCTTCACCGTTCACTACGATTTCTGATTGGACTTGCATGTGTAACCCTTCAACTAAAGGGCAAACTATACCTTTTTTTATGGTTTTGGAAAACATATTATGGCATAGATATTTTTAATCGTCTTAATGACATATTGAATTGCTCGACTGAATTTTGTAAATCATTAAAAAAAAAAAAATCAGCTACTCCTAGATGTTGAACATGTATATGGGCCACAATGCTGGATAACGTCTGGTATTTTATCCACCGTAGCATCCATATTTCTTTTGTTCCTGACCGGTTTCGGATTTTCATCCATCGTCAGAGCATATTCACCAAGTTCGTGTGGAGAGTTCACTTCTATGTAATGTTTCTGTTACACTCACACTTGTTGGTTGAACTTTAGGTTAGGTTAGGTTAGAGTAGGTTGAACACTTGATCTATCGACCAAGTGAAAAATAAAATAAGGGTTGACATATCCAACTAATCTACCCTCCCCCTCGATGATTTAAAAGGGGAAATATGGGAAGATCCCCGAAAAACCTATGGCTCCACCCTGCCTTGCAGAACAATGCGTGTATCTGTGTATGGAAGACACTAGGTTACAAAATGTGTCATCCCAGCTCGAGTGGGGCGCTACTAATCGCCGTCATAGTTGATACGCCCGGGGGGGAATACTCTTATTACAATGCAAAATAAAAATCAAATCAGATACAATCAAATTAAAAATAGAATTCATTTTTACAGAAAATATATAAATTTTTTTTTTCCTTTTTTATTAATATAATTATTAAATTTTTTATTAATAATAATTGGATCTCATTTTTAAGCTGTTAATAATAAAAAGAAAGATATCATAAATCTTTTCCAAGTTATTAACATTTAAAAATCACTTGAATTAAACCGTGATACGAATTATTACACTTAGTATATTTATATAAAAATTGAAATCCATAAGAAGAAAGAGTGAGGCATGCGAATAGAAAGTGATTTAAATCATCTATATATATAAAAATTCAGCATCCGTATGTTTGTGGCCGCAAAACTCGAAAAGTAGTCGATGGATTGACTTTAAATTTTTACATAACGTTGCATTTCTATGTAAGAGTGTTTATACATACTTTTTGCTGCGAAGTTTCCACGGAAACGGGAACTTCTCCAGCGTTTCGAGAGGTTGGCAGAAATAGTCAGACTCAGACGCGTTGCGATGTTGGCTCACTCTCTGAACCTCTTTCTCAACTGCTTATTAGTACCTCTATTTCGAAGTTCCCACGGAAACGGGAAATTCCGAGCTAAAATCCGTTCAAACGGCCATATTGCGTTAGCATTTGCTTCTTCAGGTATTGCTGCTACGTTGATGGAAGGAGGTAGAACAGCGTATTCAGCTCTTAAACTGTCATGACCTTAACATGTACTTCAGAGAAAACCCAACATGTAACATTTCTAAAACATCAGAAATGGGAAAGGTTCTTCGGGCGTGCAAAATCATTGTATGGGATGAGTGTGCAATGGCTTATAAAGAAGTCATTGGAAGCATTGGACCATACATTGAAAAACTTGCGAAATAATCAGGTTCCATTTGGTGGAGCATTGGTGTTACTAGCCGGTGACTTCAGGCAAACGCTTCGAGTGGATACCTCGCTCAACACCAGCTGATGAATTGCATGAAATATTCAACTGTTTGGAGCACAGTAAAAAAAATTCATTTAACAACGAATATGAGAGTTCAACTTCAAAACGATCCAACAGCTGCCATATTTTCAAGGCAATTATTCGAACTCGGTAACGGCACTGCTCCTACAAATCCGGAAACGGGAAAAATCACCTTGCCATCTAATTTCTGCAACATTGTACATTCAAAAGAAGAATTATTAGACAAGGTATTCCAAAGCATCAAAATCACGCATGGTTAAGCCTAAAAATTAGACTGAGCCACAGCGAAGCATGGTCGGGTTAGCTAGTCGTATATATTTGGGTAGTACATAACTTATATAATTTATCTGGAAAAAATGTATATCTTTCAGCTTTCACAATTTGAGGATAATTTTTGGAGGCCAGGTGTAGCTGAGTTTTAACACTCGTAACTTCTCAATGTTACAAATTAAATAGTTAATAATTATCTGAACAACAAAGAGGATACATTAATCTATAATGGCTATTATGGGAGGAGTTTAGGACAGATCTAAATTGAGTAAATTATTTCTTAATGCTTCAAGTATATCATCTTTATAAAACATAATCGTGGACAAACTTTGATTGAGCATATCTATATTATAACAAACACTTTTGAGGTAGCTTTTCAAATGAGAAAACCAGTTAGAATGTGTTTTTACTGAGTGGCTACTCAACTTTTATAGAAATATCTTTTTCTTTTTGTTTCAATAACAAAATATTCTTATTTGTAAGTATTATACAGCAAATGGAGGCCAGTCATCTGTATAATAAAGAACCAATCTGAATTTCTATCACTTTTACTAAAAATAAAACAATGAATTTTTATAACAAAGTGTAAAGAGGCGGCAGTCAGACAACAATGAAATCAAAACTAGACAGCGCTAGACAATAAATTCTTATTAATGTATGTGGTGTTATTTCCTGAAGTGGAGTTTTATTTATATTTATATTCACTTAAACAATTAGTTAAAATAATCAATTTTTTTTTTTTTCGGATAAAAGTGGGAACGAGGGCTTGGAGCTCCCTTGACCTGAAACGTGATGCCAATGAACTTTTCCATTTTAAATTTAAATTATCCATAGTTTGCGACATTTTTCCTTCTATGTCATTTTTAACAATATGTCAATTTAGAAATATTCATTAATGTACGAAGAAAAAAAAATAATGAAAACACAAATTAAAAAAAAATCAATCATTTGTATAATTTAATTCAATTGATTTTAATCTTAATATATAATAGAAAGAAGTATTTTATTTATTTTTTACTTCAACTAATCCTAAAGTAGCAGTCTTACGTAATCTGGCTTGTTCAGTTACATATATATATCATATATATTACTTAATGTTATATAAATTCTCATTTTAATACAGTATTTATATTGATATTTTCAATTATATTCAAATGAATAAAAAAAAAAATGAATATAGTAATGATAAATATATTGTCTCAGGATGGGGGTTTACTTAATTGTTCCAACTATATCCGTATTTTTATACTTTTCTAATATTTAATAATGGCTCAGAACAGTGTATTCCGAAATTGTAATACGAACAATTATCAGAACAAAAAGAAAAAAACAGAGGCATTAGGACAGATTTCTACTTGACCAAAATGGAATTCTTTAATGGAAATCAATAGAAATAGATATACTTATTTTTATTTACGAAACAAATGCATATACATAAAATCATACAATACGATCATAAAAAAAATTATTGGCTATTAAGTTACCGTCTATCAAAAGTTCTAGTAAACTGTATGTAAGGTATTAAAAGTCTTTGAAATAACCAGATCACTTTGAAAACATCAAAAAAAAAAAAAAACAATAGATAATAAATGAAAGATAAAAAAATAATAATTGAAGAAATAAAAATAAATTAATACTCATAATACAATTCCAGAATTTTAATGCCATTGTATAGCAAGTGAAATAAAAAATTAAATTCCTTAATTGGTGGCATATGTCTCTGCAGCACCTGCCGAACTCACATATTTACAAAAATTTTTGGATAATTTAAACTATTTAGGTATTGTACTAGTTCTTCTTTATCTAAGTTTTTTTTTTTTTTTTTTAAATATGTTAATCTACGCTAGTATCGGACAATTTGTCAAAAATTGTCATGAATCTTCTATTTTCCACAGATTTTACATTGAACATAAATTTACTCTATCTGTAACATAATGTCTATTGTTTAAATTAAGTAAATATCCTTATTATTTTTTACTTAAATCACTATGCGTGTACCATCCGTTGACGGCCCTGCACAGTCTCTATCATCTGTCTCTCCCCAGGGCTGCTATATTCCTGTATGAGAAACGTTAAGTTGTTCTGGTGTTTTTTCTTTTTTTTTTTTTTTAAGGCGGCTCAACACTGTGGTCATTGGCGCCCCCGGATCCCTTGCGAACGTCTTCTTCATTGCACTGCACCTTGCCGGTTGTGTGCCCTCCGAATAGAGTGCGGGAGCGCCCCATCGCGCTTCTGCAGTCCCGTGACAGACAACCCTGTCCATCACCGACCCGTGACTGTAGGGGGCTCCTAGGAAGGAAAATCCTAAGAGGGTAGCACGGCTGATTGGAACCCGTGGATCCTCGCGTTGCTAGTCCAGCGCGCTACCACTGAGCTAAACCCTTCCCGGGTAATGAACTAACTTTTTACCTTTTCTTATTTTTTTCTAAAAAAAAAAGACCTTCATTCATAACTATTTTATAATTCCATTGATTTCATTTTTCCAACTAATCAGTGTTTATTATATCAGTGGTAAGAGCATCCCACAAATGACTGCTAGTTCGCTCCACTTTATACCAAAGTGAGTTTCTTGATACTATTTCTGTTGCTAGCTTTTTACAGAATCTATTGTAAATGTAATTCAGAATTTTGAATATATAGGTAATGTATCTAATCTGCCATTCAATGTAATCTATCATAAAAACAATTTTGAATAAGTTTATTTTAAGGTAATAAAATATTAAGTGAATATTAAGCCGGGTTATAGCTGCCGAAGTGAGATTTCTCCGTCGAGTTGAAGGAAAAAAACTGAGCGAGATAAAATAAGAAATCAATCAATAAAGGAGCAGCTTAGAGATTCAATCTTTTGTGACCATGTTGGAGAATCAAGCAGTTGAAATGGTTTGGCCATGTCTACAGAAGAAGCGAAGGGAAAAAGATTAGGTGTTTCATGAAGGCCAAATCCGAGGACCGACAGGCAGACAGAGAATAGGTTATTGGAGTACATTGAACGACTGGCATAAAAGCAAAGTCAGTCAAGGTCATCTGTTCAAAGAATGGCAGGCAATAAATTGGAATATATCCGATTATTGAAGGCGTAGGTCATCTATATAACTCGACGCTGAATGGCATTCGATGCTTAAGACAAAGATGTAGAAGAATGTTAAGGGAATTTAGTTAAAATGAAAATTTGAATTTGAGAAGTGCAGTAAGAGAAAAATCGTGTGACCGTGTTTCACTTTGGGCAATTTAAGAAGTGTCTAAGGAAAATCGATTATAAGTTTTTAGAAAATTTATTACCAATCTAATGTTCATTTTGTTTTAAAACAATTCAAAGTTATCTAATCATATAGCATTAGCTTAAAAGTATAAATTTTTTTTTTTTTTGCCTTAAGAAATTGGGAGGGTCTTACGAATAAAGGCGGATCCTTCTATTATGGCGAAACTAGTTTAGAAATAAATAATAAATCATGTAAATAAGAAAGTCATATGTTTAAAATGTTCTAATTGCTGTGTGTGTGTGTTTGTGTGTAGTATGATATTAATATGATCTAGTTATATTTATAGAGATGATTATCGGCAAGATGGTAGGAGAGTAGAAAGGCATATGTTCATCTTACAACCATAATGTATATTTTATTAATACACAGTTACTAAACTCTTAAGTGATACCATAACTTTACTATATTATAAACAATAATATTCTCATAAAAATATACAACAAGCCTCATATAGTTGAGCGATTTTTTGTTTTGTTTTTTGTTTTGTCGCTGTAATAAAATAGAGCCATATCAATTCTAAATCTAATCAACTTATTACTTTCTCATATGCGGTAATTTTTGCTTATTTATCTTGGTCGAATTGTAATCGTTGTTACTGAATAAGAATCTAGCTAATAAAGCTTTGAAGTCACTACGTTTCAAAACTTATTCAGTTTTCCATTCGATGGTTGTATCGCAGATTATAAATCAGCTAATGTTCTTTTAATGTAATTTTAGACTCGCTAAATATCTACATTTGCCCTGGTGTCTCTCATATCCTATGGGTATCCTTATCAAATTTCTTGCTTTTGTGAAAAGGCTTAATTTCTCCCGTTTACTTGCATCCCGTCCTCACCAATTTCACTAACTTATGCAATTTTTATCTCTCCTTTTTATGGAAAAAAAACAACAACAAAAATGCAGGATTCTATATGACTGCCTAATTCTCAACTAACCATCTTCATAGATCAATTACGGTCCTGTTCTAACAGGCTTCATGTTACAGGAGTATTTCGGGTTATATTTCTGAATTTAATGCACTCTCAGATATCCCCTTTTTATCTAAGTTAATTCACCTGCTTCTACGAAAGACCTCGTGGACAGAACCATTGAACACTAGACGCTAGATTGGTCTGCTTATTTGTCACTGTCGATTCAAGAAAGATTAATTTTTTCACTGATAATTTTGTTTAATTTGTTACTGAATTGCGGGAACAGGAGAACGTGTGTTTTATGCTCTTAAATGAAGGTCTAGCACTCTGGGATTTCAATTTCTCTGCTTAACCTTTACTACGATTAAAGGATTAAACCGTCTCTTCCTAAGACACAGGTGGATGTATCAGCATAAATCCTTTATTAATATTGCAGCCTACAAACACTTGGAATAATCTTATATCTTGCATTCTCAAAATTCCTTCACCAAAACTATACATGTAAAAAACACACAAGAAAAATCAAAGTTTATCAAGAAATTTTATCTGATTTTCTATTCAAAAAAAACAAACAAACAAAAAACCCACAAAATTCACTGTTTAAAGGATTGTAAAATTGAATACATACAAAGGTAACTCTAACGATATATATGTGTAACTGTAGCAATATAAAATATATTGCATTTAAAAAAATCTTTATTAAAAAAAATAAAAATAATAATAATAATAAAGCAATGAAAAAAAAAAATCAGAGATTATAAAATGTCGACACAATATTATAACAAAAGACATAATGTATAAATAATGACAGTGCATTATTAAAATATATTATATAGCTTTAAGGATTGATTGAATGTAATAATAACGCATAAATATATTAACATACATTAATCAGAATGACTTGTAATAAATATCACAACTTTGAATATATTACATTAAATAACACATTGTTATTTATGGAAATTAAAGATAAATATTAAAACATTTTGTTATAAAATGAAAATATTTTTTTTTTTTTTAAATATTTTTTTTCTCCCTCTTTATATTTATTTATTTAATAACTGTAAATTATTAATTTTTTTCTCTTTCTTTAATATATTACGTCACCAATACAGTAAAACTGTAATATTTTTTTATTTAATTAAATATTTCTATTTTTCGATTTACCTTATTATAATTATGTAGATTTACCTTATATTATTATGTAGTTGTTGCATAAAATCTATTGTAAATGTAGGAAATGGTGTGCTGACTGAAGGAGAAAGACCCTCTACTGATAATATAATTTGCCATCATATAATAGTGGGTGCCCGAAGGCGCCCACAAAAAAAAAACTGCTCCTAAGAAACCTCCTCCAGCAATCTACCATTCTGACTCTCCAAGCATTTCCTTGAAAGTGATAGGCCTCACAAATATGCGGAACCTCATATTACTGAAATGGGGACACTGACCTAGATATTGGTACACCGTTTTCCTGACTTCTCCGTTACAATCCGGACACCAAGAGCTAGACGCCCTGCGCATTTTCTATAAATGTCTGGCTGCTCATAGGTGGAAGGGGGATTCAATACACCTACCATGACTCTTACTCGTATCCTACTCAGGGGAGATGGTACTTCAAGTTTTTTCTATCTTATATCTTTTATAAATTTCTTAGCCGGAAGATAAATTTTGATAAATACTATGTCAATGATTGATAAAGAAGTATGTTATCAGTAGCGTTTTTTATATGGTATGATAAGAAGTTTCACACTACTTCAGTAAAAACACAAAATGGCTGTCCAGTAAAATTATTAATTAAAATCCGCTTGTTAGTTCTTATTTTGGCCGAAAAAAATGAAGTAGATATTTTTCCTGGACAATCCTACTATCTGAACTTGGATATTATTACTTAGTTTTGGAAGTTAGGAGTCTCTTATTTACCTTAATAAATAAAAATATTGATTAATATCTAGAGCAAGTCATTCTTTCTAAATGAGCCACGTAGCCGGGTCTTTCTGTATTTCTTAAATAAACTCAGAAAATACTAAGTGAAAGACAGGGAGTTACTGCTAGTTATGAATAACATACTGAATATCCTCTGAAAAGGAATATTGGGTTTCTTAACCTGTGATCTAGAAGGACTATTTCCTACGAAGAATTTGTATGCCACAGAAAGTATTGTTCTGTTTGGCTGGGATAACAGCAAGGTTGCCAAACATTCCTTGAAAGAAGTGGCCAATTCAGTTCCATTATGGAATGTTGTGTACACAGATTTGTAATCACCCTAGCGGTGTGAAGAAAAAAAGAATCCATGTAACTTATAATAATAAAAATGTAAGATCAGAAGGAAGTATCCATCTCATATCATCTCATTTAATGCTTTGGCCATAGTCCCCCGCGGCTACAAAAAAATATGGATTATACTGCTTTGTCTATTTTGTTCGTGAACATTTCTAAATCGATGAATTATAAAGATAGATTGCTCAGGCTAATTTCAAATTAAGTGAAACATAAAGCTGGAATAAATGAAACTTTGAAAATTACAAAGTTGCAATCATTGCTTAATGTTTCATCAAACATTTTCTGACATTGATTAATTTTTTTTTTTAAGCTTTAGTGCTACATTAATTAATATTATATAATATCTTATATTTAATGTGGTGTAAACCACATGTTTATAAGACTCATCATAAGATATAACCCATCATAAGGAATGTTTGAAACAGTCACAACATCAACGTCACATCGTAACCATAGCGGTCACCAAATTACCCACAGAAGAAAGCTGAGACTCCACTCTTAGCAAACTAAAGAAGGAGGTGCCGGACAGATATAAAAGAGAGGAAGAACCGTTTTAGTATTACAACAAGTGAATTCAATAATCTACAAACAATGGTACAGTTCTGTTGCCCTGTTACCCTACTCTCTCCTTTGCCTGAATTAAGTTCTAACAAGTCCGTAAAAGACTGTTTAAGCATTATTATATCTACATTATTAACAATTACGATTAGTTTTATTATTATTATTATTATTATTAACAATACGATTAGTTTAACTATAATATAATCTGATTAAGATGGAGGCTTAGATCCTTTGCAAGAAGGCACTTTTGTATTAATATTACTAGTTACTCGAGTTTCTAATTAGGTTGGGATATGATTTTGTACAGTCAACATTCAATTTCCAAAGCGTGAAACCGGTCGGATATTGAGAATGAAGGAGGCGATTGAATGTGTTTTAGTAATTTCCAGTCAAAACATATGGAAACATGCTTCGGATTCATCAATCACAAGGTTAAATTGAAGTTATTGGTTATTGAAGAGTTAACATAAATAAATTTAAAAAAATGTACGTATTTATAAGTTTGAAACAATTTAGAAAAAGAAATATATTTAACGCTATGTCAACTTGTAACGTAAAAAAGTGTTGATTTTTTGAAGTTAACAAGTAAGAGTGACTGCGATAACATGGAACGGTTCCCACTTTAAAATCTTCTAATATTTAAAAAAAAATATAGGTCCATTTTAAAAGCATATTTAAAATATAGTTATGTTTTGTGGAACTAATCTCACCTGGCTTGTAAAAAAATAAAGGCAACTATGTGCATTGCATATGAAATTTCTTTTAACAAGAAAGGACGTAACTTTTTTCTCCCTTCTTAAACAGTCTACGACTCGTCGACTAGCAACAACTTGCACACTCCACTACTCCATTTGTTGTAGGCAGGAGATCTTGGGCAAAACTTCTACAGTTCTATAACAAATCCAACGGCTATCCTGCAGGTTTTTAATTAAGGTTATCACTTACAGCAAGCATTGGAACATCAGAACTCGGCCCAGGATTACCATTGTTATGGTTGTGGAGTGTGTAATTGGTTGATCGTCGACTGTTTAGGAAGAGAGAAATATAATGTATGAATCTCCCTACGCACTCAAAGAGGGGGCAATATAAGAAGAGTATATGGGCATTAGAATAAGAAGTTAAAGAGAGTAGGAGGCTAGTCCAGCCGCTTGCTTAAAAAGGCAGCCAAACCATTCTTATTCAAACACCATTCGAACAACCACCAACACTCAAAGACCATCGTTCTCATCCCATCACTCTGCCAATCTCTTCTCAGACTACCATAATCTCACTCTAAATTATATAGCCTAAAGTCCTTACAAAGCTTATATTTTCATTGAATAGTGAACCGAGTTCAGTAAACCGAACTTATCTCAACCTAAGTTTTTCTCATCTGTCCAACCACCAAAACATCCATTACAATGGATCACAATGGACATTACAATGACCCTCCTCATTGTAATTATTTCTACACGTGTAGCATGTATTATATAGTTACATTTTTATTATGAACAGAGGTGAGATTAATCTCCACCAGCTAACCTAATCTAACAATATATTCAATTTAAAAAATATTTCAAATATATGCTTGTAATGGGAGAAGGTTCCTCCAATATGGCAGTGGCCAGAGAAAGTTTTTTAAAGAAAAGAAAAATCTTTATTACTACTCTACATTTTGGTTACCAGTGGTGTCCTTCCTCAGGAGCTCTTTGGGGTAGTAGAAAGGTTTGTGAACATACAATGTAAAGTGGATTTTAAATCCATTTTATTTTAATGTACCTATTCTTTGTTTGATAGCTTACTTTAACTTCTTTCATTTTAACAGTTTGAGATATAAGAATTAAACATAAGAAAGGGAATCACGCTGCCATTTATAAATTAACCATATGACTGCATTAAGTACAAATATGGACGATCAATTTACTTTCGAATTTACCCAATTAAAATTTCTATAATATTCTAATAGCTGTCAATATTATGACATGATGATTCTTATGGTCAACCGTCGGGTCTGACAGATATAACAGAGAGAAGGATATTCGCAATTACATCCGTACGGTTTTGATTTTTCCAAGAATATATTAAATCTTCTACTTTCCTATTGTAGTCAATTTTAAACTTTCCGATTTCAATACTTTTATAACCATATTGGATGTTTATATTCTAGCCTCTAAATTTGACTATAAAATTTAAATAATATACTATAACGATTTATATAGACTATTAAATTTTCTTAAGTATATTAACTAAGAGCACGTTTCTAGTGACGGCGGAGGCGGGAGAAAGCCTTGTAAACTGTATGAGACCGGCAAGGTGGTAATCATCAGTATTACGTCTACTGAGGAAATTGCTATGTAATCTAACAAAGTAATGTAATTTATAATCCATTTCCATGTATAAACTAACATGTAATTGGTAAATAACTGGTACCAACTCCACCATTCTCCGACGTCACTTACATATATATATAATATATATATATATAATGCATCTTATCTGCCTTATATATTTTATGTATATATTCAACAATTTAGAACTTAACTAAGTTTATTTTATGTATTTATATTAAATGTCGTTTTAAGATAAATATATAATATAAAGCGTGGTTATAATATTTCAACTTACAATTTATATAACAGTCATTAAAGTATTAATATATATGTTAGCATAAAATATTGACTATATTAATTAAATTCTAATATAATTAGTACTATAGGAAACTTAATTAATGAGTATATATACACATATACACTGGATGTCCAAGGGAGAGAAATGTATTACTCCCCTCCAATGAAGCAGATAGTGTCCAGTAAACATGAGTTTCCTTATTAATTTAACGATTTTATTGCTGTTATGTACATATATGTCAAAATCAGTTTATTCTATATAATAGTAATATTCTGCATAAACTTACCAGACAACTTCAAAAGTAATTTGCAAATGGAAAACACATTCTTTTGGATTTAATTAAAATTCTACAATGGAGAAATGCTGACAATGTATCAAATATATAAATTTCAGTGGACGGTGTGACAAAATATAAACTGATGATTATGATTGATGATTTGCAACAACAGATTGAAGATCGTGATATTTGAAGCCAAAATTAGTCAAGAGTATGGACGTATTGAGGGAATGGTGACTTACAAAGCTTTTTTTCTTTTAAATTTAAGGGGCGTCAACATCTAGGGTCATTAGCGCCCGAAGCCTTCTCAGTGTACTGCCGGCCTCCGAGGATAGTGTTCTCTCGTTTCAGACAACACTGTCCATCACCGGACAGTTAGCTGTGTAGAGACTCCTAGGAAGAGAAAATCTAAGGACAGCACAGCTGGACTCGAACCCGGAATCTTCCGTGTGGGAGTCCAGTACATTAACAACTTAGCTATTCCCTTCCCGCTTACAATGCTTGAAAAATATATTTGGCTGTCTAGTAATGAGCATTTATACGTCAAATTAACTTTTTTCTTCAAACAAATTAATTTTTGTGGAACAACTTGAAGCTATTTTGTATATATTATTAAATTATTTTCACATTTTAAATTTCTTGGCAATTAAATGAAGTCTTTGTTTAAATAGTTAACACCTTTTATTTCAATAAATCCTTTTTTGCACCATTTTTTTTTTTTAGTTTTTTATCTTATTTTGAATGATTTTTTTTTTTGCACCATTTTATTATCTTATTTTGAACAATTTTAACTTAATTTAACACAAAGTAATTTTTTTATAAACCAATTTATTACTTTTTTCATTGCAGTATTTTGAATAATCTGAACCACTTTTCTTTCAAAGAAAATTCCTTTAACAGAGGCACCAAGATTGCTGAAGAAGTAGTTAGTCAAGTTCCCCCACTGGAAAATCAGTCCATAGCCTGAAGTGTTTTCTTGTGATGAATGACTGATTTTTATATTTATAGGAATACTGAGGGATGAACAGTGAATTATCATAAAATCATCAGTACCTATTAATTTTTTTGTCAACAATCACATGGATTTTAATATTAACCATTAATGATTACATGATTGTAATAGCATCGATATCGGTCAGTCGACCTTAATACAAGTGCTCGACTCAAACAGGATGGGCAAAATTTCATTTAAAAATTAGTAATGATTATAAAAATGATTGAGAAACCATCATGATAACATAATCGCAAAAATACTTTGTTCCAATTATTTGTCGACTGCTATTTTTGTCAAAAATGGCTAACAGAATTATTCCGGATTGCAATACCACAAAAACCATGTAAATGGAAAACGAAAAATAGCAGAAAGCTTAACAACTTGGGATGACTTTTGGATACAATCACCGCCTCTGACACGAAGGTTTCCAGCAAAATCTATCAAACAGTTGTGCGACTTTAGTGAATGGTTTTTATTAGTTTTTCGCATTTTTTTTTAAATAAATTAATCAGTAGCAGCTCCCTCTAGCGGATATGTCGCCCCGGACAAAAAGGCAACATGCCGCCCCTTAAGTATATATATATATTTTTTTAAGCAAGTCTATGCACATTCAAACACAAGCTGAAGCAGCGCTCTACTCGCATGCTAATGCTATTTTGTTCAGAGAAGTATATGCATGGTCAAACAAGTTCAAGCATTGCCCTTTACAAATTCGGCGTTAATTTTTCAAAAATAGTGTAAATATTTTTAGCTTTTAGACATAAACAATATAAATACGCTACGCATTGTAAATTTTAGCGAACGAAAAAATCGATATGTGAAATTTTCTATTAATTGATTATTTAACACATCAATATTTTGCGGCACAAAAAAAAAATGCGGAGCTAAGTTAGTAGCGGACTTGGTAGCGAAGGCCAGAATTAAGCGGTGAAGGGAATTGCCCGCTGACTATATTTTTGGTTCTAATTAAGATTTCCTAAATGCTTAGACTGTTTTGGAACATCTATGTACCGCCCGCTGAACAACTGATATTGAAACTGGAAATCTATTTGAAAATATAAAATTTAATTAAAATATCATTTTCCTATTTCTCTTTCAGTTTACACATAATGAAAATATCACATACACTGTGTATATATATACCTACCATATATTATATATTACACATATGTAGGGTATATAGTTTATACATCTATGGTAATTATATCAAACAGTTATTCTGTGATGTACACCCCCAATATGTTTGGTAAGCTTTCTATTATGAATTGTTACCATTTTCAACTATGTACATTATCAACACAATATTATTATTTGGTAAATAGGCGTATGTAGCGTATCGTCAACTCTCAACTGTCTGTACTGATTCTATTTTATGTGTCTTTCTGTGTATGTGTGTGTATATCTGTATTTGGATATACATGTGCAGTTATAACATATAACAGTAAAGGTTAGTGAATGTGGTAGAGGAGGTTGTGACTGAGTGGAATAGCAAAATATCTGCTAGTTAAATAGTCAAATTAACAAACATGTTACCAAATAGTAGAGGTTTGTTAATAATGTAATATGTTGCTTATATTACAAACATAATATTGAATTTACATTATATGTTCATTATTTCCTACCATTATAATATTTATATTAGCATATATTTTATTCAATATTCAAGTTTGAGGGTGAAAATTCATATCACTTATGAATACATAATAGGATGTGTGAGGGAAGGAAATAGCTTAGTGGTTAGCGTACTGGGCTCCCACGCGGAGGACACGAGTTCAAATCCAGCTGTGCTGCCCTTAGATTTTTGTCGTTCTAGGAGCCTCTACAGCTCACTGTCCGGTGATGGACACTAAGAAGGGTCCGGGCGCCAATGACCATAGATGTTGATGCGCCTTAAATTTTTCTTTAAAAAAAGGAAGCAACCACAAGTACTAAATGAAATAGAGTTCTTTACACGACAATGAAATGGCAAATTTCTTAAGAATCTGAGCTCCTATTTGTGTGTGGTATGAATACTATATTGAAAGACAGATCTTAGATGACACCATTTCCATGTCTTCCGCTCAATATAATTTAATTTTCTCCTTACTGTAAATAAAACAAATAATTCGATTCTATTTCTCTCACACTGAATCAAATTAAACTTAGTTACTCCCGTAGCCAACCATATTTAAATCAATACTAAGCTGCCAAATAAACAACATAAATACGACACATTAAATATATATATATATATATATATATGAGTAAATTATAACGATAGAGCATAGTAACAATTTAAATAGATACACAAAGAGTGGTGATGTGTTGTGATTAATTAGTATTGTGTATAGGTTACTAAAAGTAGAACTTATCTTTTCTAAAATTGTGTCAAGTTAAATAAGGTGATTAAATGGTTATGTCATTTATATTATATGATATTATTAAAATTTAGTTAAGTCATTTAAATAAAGAATTTTAACTTATTTGTTGATTGAATTATAAAATAATAATCTTACATATTATTAAGTATGTCATGCATGTTAAACTTGTCATATCTAACTTAACGCCGTTTTCAGACTTTTAAAAGTTACCCAATCAAATCCAAATTTTTACTTTCTGTTAATCCTAGTTAGGTAAGAAATAGTATTGCGATAGTGTCAAATTTTTCACCGGCGATACATGTTTTGAGGTCCTCTGAGTTCGATAAAATTGCTTTTAACGAAGTATGTGTCTGTCTGTGTGTGAACAAAATATCTAAACAATGATAAATCACAGCAAGCTCAAATTTGGTATTTCGTTTCGTTTATCGAAAGTTTCGGATAAAATCTATCAACGGAAAGTGCGACTTTCTTGAAAGTTTTCTCAAACAGTTTTTTCTCAGACTTTCTCGAAAACGGTTCCAATTATTTTATTTAAACGTCTAATACTATTTGCACACATAAATACCTATCACTTTTATTTGTAACATTTTCTCTGAAAAATTGATTTTTTGGGGGTTTTGGGGGAGCAGTTGTCTCGTAAAGTACTACTTCAGTAAAATGTCTGTTTCTACCACCTCTATAATATTATTATACATTAAAATATTGATATAATTTGAAAATTTGAAGAGAATCGGTTAACCGGAAGTGCGTTTTTACAGAATAGATTATTGAGTTTTTCTAAAATTTTCTCGAAAACATTCAACAACAGTTTCCTCTAAACTTGAAGACAAACTGCACTGATATAAACATATTATTTTTATTCATAACGTTTTTCTGAAAAAAATTGTTTTAGATGGGTTCTGAGGAATCTAAGACTTCAAAAATTCAAATGTTTTTTTAATATTATTGGTCTCTCTCTACAATGTAATTATTATTTTCTGATGCTAGTTGGTTGGCACTTGTCTCCCCCCCACCACCACCACCACCGGTGTTTATATTGGGAAATATGAGCAAAAATTGAAATTTAAAGCAAATTTGCCATTTTAAAAATATAACTATTAAAAGGAATAGCACACTACTAAAGACTGTTTTCTAATTTGTGCACGTCAAGCTACGTGACCAGGAAACATGTACGCCGAGATCCATTACAACATAAAAGGCAATGGATTCACTATAAGGTCTTTGGATTAAGGCACCGGTAGTGGTTTTTAACAAACCAGGTTTTGTCCACATTCAGGGTATTTGTTGCCTTGATTACTAGACCAATATACTGGCAAGAATTTAGATGGTTGTAAAACAAAGCAGTAGTAGGGTTGGCCTAACTTTCCCTTCTATCTTGCACGTGAATGACAGTAGCCATGCATGTGATTGGCTGTTGGATGAGGCTTTCTTCCCATTGCCTTACTGCCTATTGGTTAATAACAAAGTATAGCAACCAAAATAAATGAATCAGGCAGCGGAGAACCACAGCTGTCACCGTTATTATTGTTTGATTTTCGTCGAAGTTCTATTTTCATCGACGTATTCTACGCCTTTAACATTTACGGCTGTGGTTCTCCGCTGCCTGCTTCATTTTTGTTTGTTTATTATGATTTTAAAATGTAATAAATATTTCAATAATTTCTTTTTTAATTAATGATTTAACCTTTATTAACTTCAAACATAGAAAACTTCGTAAAATATCTTAGAATATCTATATTTCAAAAGTCATTAAGATCTGAAAAATTATTGAAATAGATCCTTAAACTTTCAACGGGGAAGGACTATGGTTAATTTGTAAATGTTATTAACAAAGTTATAAGTACTTAAAGTATAAATAAAATAATGAATAAAGGTTACACCACTAAACATATAATAATAGTCTATATTTGGATTTAGATTAAGTAACAATAATAACATTGTACACATTTTTTTATCTCTACGGGTATATGTGTGTGTGTGTGTGGTTGTCTATTTATAAATTATCATCATAATTAATATTATGCCAACCTCTAAACATAAGAAATGTATACACTGCTATTTAGACAATTTCGTAAAATTATGATGATTCAGTTTGCAGGATTGACGAACATAAAAAAAAAAATGAAGATTCTGGATTTCAATAAAGATTACGCCATTGATGCTGTACTATGAATCTGTCTATGAATTTTTTTTTTTATTAAGAAATTCACAACTAGGGTGAGAAGGGATCTGTGGGGTAGAAAGGGAAGAGAGTTTATGGACTAAAGATTTAGAATGGTTGGATATGAGGTCATGGAATTTTTTATAACGTGTAACTGATGGACAAAAGGGATTTTGAGGCCAATGTGAAGGGTTAGGTTGGAAAAATAGAACAGGGCATTGGTAATTCTTCTGAGAGTTTTGGAATGAAAAGCTTCAATGCGATAGTAGTTGGAATGCTTGGTTGATCCCCAGACCTCGCATCCATATGTCCAGAGGGGCTTTATAATAGTGTTATAGATAAAGTCTTTTGTTTTCAAGGGAAAGTTTAGAGCTTCGCTCAGGTAGTCCCGAGAGAAGTTTATAACATCTGTTTCGTTCGTCTTTTTAATCGTGGGATTAAAAGTGAGTCTTTAGTCTAGATAACGTCTTAATGTCGGACTTTGTGTAGTGTCGGTATTATGGTTCCATGGAGGAGGATGGGCGGGAGGGTGAAGGATGTGCATTTGCTTTTAGTGGGATTGACCATTGTTCTCCACCTGATAAGCCAGTCCTGTAGGGAGATGATATGAGATTGTAGTGCATGGGATGCGAAAACAGAATCGGGATTTGGAGCAATAACACATGTATCATCAGCATAAGAGTAGAGGATTGTTTCTGGATGGCAAGGGATATCTGCAGAGTCTATGATTTTGATTTAAAAACTGTAAACATATTTTAGTCATTAAGATTACAAAATTAAAGGATATTCAGTATGCATTATTCAGTTAATTCTGGAAATGGATGAATGTCTAAAACCGGTAACAAAAACATGCAATGATTTACAATTTCCAAAACAGCTAAATAGTTAAATAGATTATAAACGGATATTTTATCCTCAGAGAACTGTATCTATTCGAAGTGTTTTGTTTTTGATTATCTATAACAGTGAAGCTTCATTTTTACCTCAAGCAAAACTTTATAGAATTTAATTTTGTTTATAATTTGAAAAAAAATGAAATTGAACTTTTATTAAAAAAAAATATTTTCTATGTAATTTACATAAGATATAAAACCTGAGATTTAAAAACTGTAAACAATAAAACACACATGTCAGTCATCAAGATAACATAATTAAGGGGTAAAGAATCAATATTTTAAGTAGAAAAAGATTTCTTTAAGATAATTTATTCATCATTATTTATATTAAGTATGCATAATAGTTTAAGAAATAATTTTGTAGTGATTATAATAAAATAATAGTTTTATATATATATATATAAAGAGAGAGAGAGTGAGAGTAAGAGAGAGAGAGCGCGAGACGGTTTATATACATAGGGAGATAGAGCCCATAAATTATAATATTTTGTTTTCTGTTTCTTGTCTGATAATAACTTTGCTATTAAGGTATTATCTTTCTCTACATAATATACGTATATAAATTATATATTTATATTATAAATATAGAGGAAATGAATGTCATATAGTGATAAACATAATATATTAAATAATTAATTACAATGAAGTTGGTAAATAGAGTAAACCTTCAGATATACCGCTTAAAATTAATTATTTCTGTTAACACAATTCTGTCAACACTTAACACCTGTTCTTGTATACATTTATTATAATATAACTTATTTATATATTTAAGGAAATAATAATACTAGCTTACATATTTAATTTTTAACTTAATTCTCATATTACATAATTTTAGTAAGAAAATCTTAATTTTTTTAAATATAAAGTTTTATTGTTATTGTCTTAATTATGGGAAAAATAATTTTAATAATAATAATAATAATAATTGTAATAGTTTATTTATTCCTGGAGGCAATATAAAGTATTTTCTTAAATAATCATTTTGGAATAATTGAAACATATCATAATAAATAAAGCTTCTTTATTGTAAAAGACTTCGTCTGTCTGCAAATTTCGCTCAAAATGAATCGCTGACATACATTCGTATAACAAAACAAAACATCTTATGATAAATATAAAGCATAAAATTATGATCAACATTATAATTAAAATAAAAATCTGCTGTGAAACACTCACATGACTTTCTCTTACTGCAATTAATACGATTATAAAATTAACAAATTTTTACTTAGTTTGTACAGTAAATTACAGGAAAAATAAAAAATATATATATTGAGTGGACTGTATTTAATATAATTGGTGAGCAAAATGGGAAATTAAAATATTAACAATTATATGGGAAGATGAAAATGTATAAATTAAATTTAAAATGTGATAGCAAATATTATTTATTACCACTTTCAATTAGCCAAAGGAATGGCGCTTACCTTGAAACGCAGAATCCTTGTTGCCAGTGTTGGAAGACCCATGTGTCCTTAGCCCATTTCGAGGGAAAGGGAAGAGGAAAAAATAGTAATAAGGAAATAATTGTCATGTTTTTCCAAGTCTGGAGTCTTGGCTGATGGTTGAACATAATAATTAAACAGGTTCCCAGAAGCTGTATGGCAGGAAACCGGAAGTAACAACCATGTGATTTCACAATAAACCTATGCAGGCCCGAGAAAATCGGGGCCGCTTAATCAACGCAAGGACCAGTTTATTGACACTACCCAGAAATACCAGAAAACTAGCAAACTTGGGTTTTCACAATTAAGGGCAACCAAACTGGTATGAATTGTATAAACAGATTTACTTCTGCACTCAACTTAGTCCAAGTAGTGTTATTTAACGACCTATTCGTCCAAGAATTGCATAGCAATTGACTGAGAGAGGAAGAATGCATAGGTTACCTCCTCTCTTCTCTTAGGACCCTGCCTAATAAATTAGTAAATTATTATCAAGGTAGTACAATACCTCCCTCCAAAATAAAATTATTATACCTGTTGGCGGTAAATTTAAATTTATATTAAATACCGAACATAGTTATCCCAACATAAATGTATATGAGGTCAGGTTATAATGTTTGGCATCAATGGCAAGTGGTATTTGAAGTGATTACATTTTAGTATAGAAGACAGAGTTCCAGATTTGAAATTTAACGTCACAGTTTCTTCAGAACACTAATTCTTCCGGAAATATATGTACAATAACCATGATACATTTTTAATTGGGCAGTTTGCATTCGATGTGTTGTATTCAATATGCAGGATCCCCCCGCCCCAAATCAAATTTTCTGAAAAAGAAACAAAATAAAAGTGATAGGCATTTACATGTATAGCTAATGTACGAAGTTTAAAGAAATTTTTGGAGAAATTTTCTTCCCACATATGCGGCAAACATTTTTTCGTCTTCAAGTGACCTCAAAACTTATATTTCCGGTGAAAAAAAAAACCCTGTTTAACAAAATAGAATAATAAAAAACTGATTCTACCATCAACTATTGTTACAGTAAACTCAAGTTATTAAATGAAAACCCAAACAATCGAGTAAGGGACAAAATTGATGTAGGAAAGATAACTTGGTTGAGCCGAAAGTTAAACACTCGAAGATGGTTAAAACTGATGCGGAAAGATGTAATTTAATATAGTAAAAAAATGGACGCGAGATGATACCCACAAAATAAATAAACAATTAACTAATTAAAGTAAAAATGGATTCATTCTTTAAAGACATAAGATAAGATGCCGGGACACTACAAGCTGATAAAAGGTAAAACTGCAAATGAACATGTATATTATAGTGTAAAGGTGTGTATTTATATGTAAAGAACGTATGCGGCTGAATGTAGCAGAAGCGGAAAAGAAGATAAAAGAAAAAGGAGCAAAGCTGTGGTAAACTACCAAACAATGAGCAGAAGTGAAGTTTCAAAATTAACTGTACTTATTACTGACGTAGATTTTTGAACAGGACCGGGACAAACTGTTAAAAATTCATAGAGGCACAAAAGACGAGCTAAAGTTTCGCATCATATTATCCATGAAGTTGTTTAGATTTGGAAATATTTGTTATATATTGGCTTTAATATTGGACACTCCGAAGAGTGGATCGTGTTAATATTGTCAATAAGTTTTGTATTTGATTTTCATTTTTATTGTATTTGCATTTTTGGGAATCTCATAGGTATTTGCCACATTAAGTGGATTACAGAATTACCATATCGTATTAATATATATTTACTTTCTTTCCCTGCTTCAAAAGGAAGTATTCAGATCATGTCAATTTTTGGAAATTGAGTTTTCCTTAAGTTTCCTTTTACTTATACCGTGAGTGGAGTTCAATTTACTTTTCATACATACATACACACATACGTACATACATACATATATAAATACATACATACATATATATATTGGCTGACTTTAGCTTTATAGAACTAGATACCGTTCTATTAATCATTCCCTCTCTTTGCACCTCTCAAGAATGCATATGGAAAAGAGAATGCCATGTTAGATGTGTAGGAATTTTAACAAGAAAAGAAAGAAATAATATTAAAAATAAATAAAAAACAGCTAATAATATAAATAACATTATATTATAATTTTATATTTATTTATATAAAGGAAAAAGGAAATTATGTGTAGGAGTAGACGGGTGTTACAGGTGTAGGATGCTCTAACTTAAAGGGAATACCGCTAGGGTGAGGACAATGATGAAGTGCACCACAGGAAGGGGCGGCGAAGTGGCCCGCAAGTGGTACAGGCGCCATCAGGTCGGACAGATTGCTTTTTATTCACTTCAATAAAGAAGAATCCACTATGGCAATCTAGTTGGACGTGATGTCCGCCTAACATACATTTATATACTCGACAACAACGTGACATTTTAACTATATCGTTTTAAATAAGTCTCCCCCTTTTCGGTTATTTTTGCAGGACATTTCTATACTTGCCCAATTCTAAAATAAATCTAACTTTATTTGCCTATTTTAATACTTTTCATTTATTACAACTGGTATATCTCGCACGTGACCAATCTTAATTTTTTTTTTCTACCCGAAAATAACTTATTGAAAATTTCCATCGTTTTAAATGTTGTGCTTTTCTTTTTAATGATATTAGTACTAAAATAAATTGGCTTTTTATTTGCTCTTAATCTGTAAGAGAAATTATTGGGGTCGTTTCAAATTTTCTGAATTATTCCACCTGAAACATGTTTAGAATTCGTCTACTTTTTATCGTTAGTCTGTGTATATGTACATGTACAAAATTTCTCAAAAACGTAAATTCATTGGAAACAAAGTTAATGATATTCCATTTAGGGATCACACTACCGATAATGGTGAAAATACATCACAACCAGAAATGCGACTTTTACTGAATATTTTCTTTTCAGTTTTTTGCGATATTGTTTACACGGAAGCGGATCCAACGATTTTCTTTAAACTGCGTACACTATCTACACTCGTAAATGCTTATCACTTTTGTTTAAAGTATTTTTCCAGTAAATTAGTTTTTTAGGGGTTTCTAGGGGAACAGTATATGGTTTTATCATCTACATCAGTGACTCCTAAAATGGGCGATATCTCCCTTGGTGGAAGCTAAAACAATTTGGCGGGTGGTAAGAAACTCGGATGAAATTGAGGGCGTTGAACGAAACTAGGAGGCAGTGGGAGCAATAAAAATGTAGGGGATGGGGAAAAAATGGGAAAAACCAAAGAACGTCATAAAATACAATATTATGGAAATATAATGTTTATAACCAAAGACAAAACTGATAATATATAAATCACCTTAGTTATCTAACAATAATATAGAAATGCAAATTGTAACAGATCAGTGTTCAATCAGACCACAGATCTTTATCAAGCAAGTACTGGTGTAATGACATGGCAAAGTCATTGACATCGGCAAAGTACGCCAAAGAAATAATCAACAAAGGGTGAAAACAGTAACACTGTTGGCCGCCGACAGCCGCGGTCAACCAAACAAACACAAAGCCTTTTCATCAATTCTCACATCAAAAAGGCAGGCACCGCGTTAAGTATGGCCATTAAATAAGGTCAGAAAACTACGAAGGTCGCACAAGGCCGCACACTAAGACAGATATCTTGTTGTGAGTGTGAACAACAATATATATAAACTCTATGATATACGACGAGAGGATTATTATATCATCTACGACCAAACTATACACGAGCGGCAATTCACAGTTATATTCAACTTATCATTCTCGTAGTTGTGCACTTTAGTTCGTTATTTTAACCAGTCTAAATTATCAGCTATTTATCTTCTATTTATTATTAAGTATTTTATTATAATTATTAGTTACCATTTATCACGTTTAAATTATTGTTAAAATACAGTTTATTTTTATATAAAAAACCGTTTAATAATTCGAGCACTAACTTCCAAATCTCTCAACTAACTTCCGCCCTCTTCAAGACATCTGCAACTCCAGGAATCACACATCAAACGATTCCATTACACTGGGCAGGACGAACAAGTCGCGCATTGTCAGGAACTCTAGCCATTCATCGGCAAAATATGGCCTGTCATTACTCTTTTTTTTTATAATACCATACAAATACCATATAAAGAATTCAAATGTACGAGATTGTAATAAAATGGTAGAATAGCACCCTATTTGGCTTCTCTGGTATCTTAAATTAAAAAAAAAAGCAGGCATATTTAGCTTCTCGTCAATCTTGGGGATAAGAAACCAATAATAATAATAATATTTTTATTTCCTGTAAAATTTGACATTATCAAATATAGGAACGTCATAAATTTTAGAACATTGTTATAATAACTCAAGAAAAATTGTCTTTAAAAAAGTTCTGATAGCTATAATAACACTTTCCCTGTAGCAAAGTTTTTATCTTTTTCTTGAATTCATCGCTTGGAAGATTCTTGATGTCTTCTTCCAAGTGGTTGTACAGCTGGACTCCTATATTCTGGTAAGTGCTTCTTGTTGTATTGAGCCTAAGATTTGGCAACAAAAGATCTTTATGATTCCTAAGCTGGTAGTGCGTCTTTTCTTCTGCAGTTGCATAACATATTATATTTTCTTTTATTTCCATAAGACATGCCAGCACATATTGACAAGGAAGAGGCAATATCTTCCACTGTTGAAAGAGAGGATGACAAGAATCTCTAGGTCTTGCTTTTGACATTATTAACGATTCTTTTTTGTATTTTAAATATCCTCTTTGCGCTTGTTGCCGAACCCCATAGTATCAGACCATAGCTCAGCAATGGATGGATCATACCATAGTACATCATACGTAGAGGTTCCTTTTCGAGGACTGAGACAACTCGCCTAAACAGAAATGTAAGCTTGTTAAGCTTGCTCTCCGGGTGGTCGACATGCGACTTCCATTGAAGTTTCCGATCCAGAATCAAACCTAAGAACCTTATAGACTCTTCGTTATTTCTTCCTTCTCCTTTCTTAAGGCTGAAAGCGATAGACTGTGTTTTATCATGGTTCAGCACTAAGCCATTGGAAGAGAACCAGGTTGATGCTCTAGCCATTAAACGCAACATCTGTTTTTCTACTTTTTCTTCATATTTCCCGCTACAAACTAGCGTTGTATCATCTGCGTAGTTGATCACTGATCCACCTAGAGCTGCTGCCAAATCATTGGAATACATTATAAATAGTATAGGTCCCAGCACTGATCCTTGAGGTACCCCTAACATTAGAATGGCAAATAACTAATAATGGTGATTTAAGTATGCTGAAAACACAAGTGAAAATCGCATAAATGGGGAGCCACGACACGAGAATAGGGAACTATATGGAAGAAAGCAAAGTGTTGTAAAAAATATTATGCTGTGTTACATCAGAGGCAACTGGAAAAAACATACAGAAATTAATGCCTACGAATTTTGGCCATGAAACTCTACCTGCATGTTTTTTTCTTCCTGCTTTTGAAGATGTAAATAAAATGAAGTTCATTTAAAGCAACAAGTTTTATTATCTATCAGTTTTCCTGTATGGTAAGAATACAGCCTCTAGCAGGCAACCAGGCGAAAGCAAAAGTAAGCGAAAGCAAATCCGAAAGCGCTCGCGTGGATGGTCCTGCTGTAGAAGAAGGAGGGGCCACAGGGAAAAACAAAGGTAAAATGAGGGCCATGGTCGGAAGAAATGTTAAGAAACCCTGATTTAAAGTGTCCATCGTTTATTCTAAGAAGTGCAGTGAAGAGAGTAGACTCGAGCACAACGTCAACCCATGGCAATTAAAGAAATGCCTGCAAACAAAGTAAATTCATTTTATGAGAATAAGACCTATGTTCATGAGGAAAGAATCTTCGAACCGCTTTTTGTCGGCCTGTACATAGAGGTACTGGTTGCGTTTGTATGTCTGGTTATGTCATTCTATCAATCAATCTATGCACCTGTAACAATGGTGAGTAGAGACGAATGCATTGTTAGATGTATTAACAAGTAAAAGAAAGATATAATAATAAAATACAACTAATCAGATAAATAACGAATCTTTGTGGCTTCTTTTTATTGACTTAATTAACTAAACTGAACTCTTTTAGGCATAAATGAACGCATGGTCTGCAGAAGTTGGCGGTTGACGGTGTAACGAAATTGGGTTTAGCATGCACAGCTCTATTCTCCACCGAACTCATTTACTTTTACCTACATAATCCTCTCCTTTATTAAAGAGTGCATAAAATGTACAAGCTCGCAAATGGGCCACAAAGGATCTTTGTTTACAACGAATTTGGTTTTATTGTCACTGCTATATAACATTACTTTGTTAAGACAGATTAGGCAATTTTGAATCATTTCAAAAAGTATTCCTCTACTACAGATGGATAGAAGTTATGCCATTATAATGAAAATAAAACACACACACCCACGCACTAATTTGGTGTTAAACCCTCATATTAGAGGTGTGAATCTGTTGTGAAAATAATCTGTTAGTGAAAGTAATCTGGTGTGAAAATATCTTACTGCCATTTACTTTTCCTTACTTTGTAGTAAGTTTTCTTAAAAACTTACAATTCTTACCAGATGTTTATTTGTCTTCTTCTTATATTAGATAGATAGATAGATTCTACCGGGGGAATGGCTACTCAGCCTACGCCACCGCGACACCCCAAGGGTCTATTGTGGCACCCCCCTAGTTGGAGACCCTCCCTCTATCCTGTCCTTAACCG
>JAAEAF010006219.1:0-13346 GCA_011037195.1 Triatoma infestans | reverse complement strand
TAGACAATTCTGTCATCTAAATAATGTAATTAGAATTAAATATGTTGTTGAAATTCCGAGTTTGAAAAAAAATAGATAACCGGAAGTGCGTTTTTACTGAAATATAATTTTCAGTTTTCTGGTATTTTCTCGAAAATGGCTCCAACGATTTTCTTTAAACCAGCGTTGTTAACTATACATATAAAGAGCTACAACTTTTATTTGAAACTTTTCCCCTAATAAATTCATTTAAGGGGACTTTTGGGGGAGGGGGGTTATGTTTTTCTTTAAAATGCTATCACAGTTGATTATACAATTCTGTCATCCAAATTGAAATAATAGAAATTAATATATGACCCAAATTCCGAGTTTCAAGGAAATTAGTAAACCGGACAGTTTTACTGGACAGTGTTTTCACTTTCCGACGAATTTCATTAAATTTGGTACACTACCTATAAAATTTGTCAATTATAATTTTGAGTACTGGAGTAAGAGAAAGTTGTGTGAGTGTTTCACACCAGATTTTTTATAGTGGGTTATTTTATTATGAATATTATTATTATTATTATTATTATTTCCTTTTCAATCTAGTAAGAACTGTCGAAGATAAATGATTTTGGACATAAAATAGTAAATATTATTTAGTTTGTAAGTATTGTCCCCGATAAATAAAATCTGAACCACATTTCCGTATCCGAGTGATCCTCTGAAATATACTGGTTTATGTATGTATTTCTAAAAGCAGAAAGAATGGGGCAGTACAAAAGTGTGTGGGTCAGGTTGTCATAACCGTTAGTACAAAGTGGACATTCTGATTCCGGGGAGAATGTTGTAAAATATTTCTTATAATAGAGTCTGAATGGTCGACGCATCCCAGATAGATGCAACTGGGCTATGGTTCTTAACTTGTTGGTATTGTTATTTCTGCTTAAATATACTCGCCACTTTTAAAAGGGGTGATATTTCTATAGAAAGTATTAAATGTGCTATTTATTGCTGAATTGATATCCTTTACTATGGAGATGATTTTGAAATTTTTGCAAGAGATTATTATAATTATTTTTTATTAATTGTGCGTCTTGGTCAATCCACAGATCTTCAGACCCTATTATGGACAAATATTTATGGAGTTCTATTGTCTAGTTGTAAGGAAGGTTGGAGGTTTATGTCAATTCCAAAAGACGATGGTAACATATTTTCGGGAGTTAATCATCAGACATACGCAGTATATAGAGCCACCAGTACAACATCCTTTTAAAGACTTTAAATTGTATATGTGTTACGCTCATTGAGCGAAAAAACAGCTCACAACGCGTTGTGGTCACTGTAAAACATCCCACATCGTGAAATTCGTGTTATGGCTCGTAGGAAAACGCTCACGACGCGTTGTGGCAATCACAGAAAGACCATATAGCGTGGCTATCGTGCTATACAACCACAACGCATTGTGGCAATAAAGAAAAGCCATGACGTCTTGTGGGCATTAGTTGGTGTAACCATATCACGACGAACAGGTTGTAACTTGTCGGCTTGAGTACAACGACGCATTAAACCATCAGTACTGTTGTTTATTCATTTCTTATCTGTTTCTGAGAGTGAACGTATATCAGCGCTAACCATGGCCAATAAAAAAAGAAGTGTTTTATGATAAATTACGTGAGTTTGTGGAAAGAAGCACTGATCCCAGTTTTATCATGAGTACTGAAAAATATGAAATGTTACTTAATGTAACAAAACAGTCTCAGCTTCTTAAAAAAAAAACAACCAGTCTCTATCTTCAAATCAGCGATTCATCTACCTTCAAGGTTTGCGATTTATTCAGAGTAAAAAAAACCGTGCTCTCCATCATGCGCTTAAGACAAGTCCTTACGAAGCTATGTTCGGATCACCACAAAAAATAGCTTTTGCAGATTCATCTATTCCTGGTGATGTGTACGCTTCCATAGAAGTTGAAGAAGATTTAGAAGAATTGGTTCTATTGGTCAAAAATGATGTTCAAGAAAACGAGAAGAAAATAGAAAATAACGAACAGTTAAACAAAGTTGACAAATTACAGAATTCAAACGTGGAAGATATTACTGAAATTATAGAAAAATCAAGGAAAATGTATAATGATGAAAAAATACAGGAATCCGCCAATACAAATGTCCTTTTATTTTATTGACACGATTTCTTGATATTGTATTTAATAATGACAATACGTCATGCAGCGGTTTACAATTTTTAGCAGCAGAAAGAGCATTAAGGACATTGTCTGACTGGTACTTATTACAGGACAAAAAATATTTCCTAAGGATATCTACCAAAAAGAGACTAGTAGGACCCATATCGCAAATCACTGCACGTCATATTCTAATATGGTTCCATACGCGTCATGGCTTTTCTTCATTGCCACAATGCGTTGTGGTCGTATAGCATGATAGCCACGACACGAATTTCGCTATGTGGTCTTTCTGTGATTGCCACAACGCGTCGTGAGCGTTTTCATAAGAGCCATAACACGAATTTCGCGATGTGGATATTTTACAGTGACCACAACGTGTTGTGAGCTGTTTTTTTGCTCAATGAGCATTTTCGGTCTTTGAGTGTAACATATGCATTTGATCAGTTACCAGCCTCACAAGGTAATTTGGGGTATTACGTGGAAGATGGAGAAGTGATTTAAAGAAAGTTAATTGAACTTTTTCTATTAGGTATGTGTACAAAGGTGCCCAGATTTCAGACATATATAGAAAAGTGTTTTCGGACATTGCTTGATATAATTCATTTTTCATTCATTCATTTTTTTTTTTATTTTTTTCGATACAAATGCCGACAATTTTGAACACTAATAAGAGGAAAATTTGTCATTTCGCAGTAAAAGAAAGTCGAATGAGTGTTTCATACCAGATTTTTTAGTTTGTTCAATATCGACTGATTTTTTATATAATAAATAAGAAAGCTGTATTCATTCTTTCCATAGTAAAGCCTTGCCCAAAGAACTGTCCAAATGACGAGAATATTTCTGAAACGTTGTTGATCCAGATATTAAAGAAATAATCTAGTGAATAAAGTTTGCTCAAGTTTGGTATTGCGATGGAACATAAAAAAAAAATAAACTGTTCTTATAAATACAAATTATAACTATTCTTATTAAACAATTCTTATATTTATATTAAAATATTCATAATAATCTTTAATTGGACGTGGTTGTTCATGCTTTTACGAGCTTTATAAAACCTGTTTATTCAACAGTTTATTAACCTCATATTGATTTGTTATGAATGACCATTCATTTATAGGAAGGCAATATTTACATATTTTGCCATTACCCGACTGAATCAAACAATCAATCAACTTATTTGATAGATATATATAATAAATCCAATATCCAAGTCGGACAACAATGTTGTTATTGTATCCAAGAAACTTTTTAATAAAAATAGAAAAAGTGTATTTACCTCTAATTATAATTAAACTTAAGCAAATAAATAATATTACGTTTGAAAACACATAAATAAATTTAATAGCGTTTACGTAATTTTATAAAGAGGTATAAGTGGACATAAGATAAAGAAAAGAAACTACCGAGGCTATGCTATGAATAATGAAACTGGTTGCACTCGCTATTTTCCAACTAAATTATTAATGAGAGAAGACGCATTCAATATAAATGAAAAGAAAAATCAATATCCACTTTTCATACCAACAAAAGTTATCGAATGTTAATTCAACAGATATATTATAAATTTGTTTCTCCAACCGAGAAATAATTTGGCATTTATTAAATCAAAAATAATGTGTGAAGTTATTCGTTTAATCTCACGTGAGAGAAAATCAAAAAAATATTTGCATTTTTCTCACAAGTGACTTGAAGTAAATATTCCAACTCTAACTAGCCCGACATCTAACGGCACAACGTGAAAACAAATCCCAGATCCATCCCAGCAATAGAATTAATTCATAAAAAAAAAAAAGCAGGCACTAGTGAGAGGGAGTTGAATATGTTCAAGGCGAAATTCACTTGGTTAAAAAATAGTGAAGAAAAAATTAAAAAATTCCTTCTTTTGATTTGATAATTATTTCCAACGTAGATTTTATACGCATTAATGTCAGCTACTTCTAGAAATGAAATAATTATAGCTATTGACCAACGACGAACAATTCGAGCCACATTGCAAGTAACACATAATTTATCTACATACACCTTGACTTGTTGCGATTGTAATTTATGATTATTTCTGGTTTTCCAGTCTCCGGATCAATGCTGTCACTAGGATATAGGTCATTAGAGATAAGAATTATATTCTTACCTTTTTTTTGGTACAAAACAAACAATATTACTTTTGTTGAAACAGAAAATAGGACTTTTTTCGTCTCTTCCTTTCTTTTTGAAAATTTCTAGTGGGCAATTAGGGTTTAATTTTTTTTTAATGTTCCAAAAAGAGAAAATTTTTTATCTTTTAGAAAAGATAAAATTTCAAAACTAGTGAACCAATTATCTATCACAAACTATATAGTGAGTCACTGCTTTATATAGAAGCTGCTGAATCTATTCACATCAGTTGGCTTCTTACTAAGATCGTATGGTCCTTGAGGTTGTTTAACTGCATAAACTTGGAGATTATCATATTTAGCACAACTGAAGCATATAATTTCAGTCCATTTTTTGATGAATTTTGAGGGGATGTATTGTTTTTAAGAACCACCAGTTTCAAAAGCCTTCTAGTCATTCGTCCACCATCCCATTTTCACGTATAACTTTCCGCGGTTTTCTACAAATCATGTAAGCAATTTTCTAATGGGGGTGAAGTTGTTCGCATCCAATATTGTTGTCATGGCTTCCTGGATATCCAACTAAACGAATAACATCAGTTGCCAGCGCAACCTTTTTATACTAGGCCGGTCGACGTATGACTGAATGAATAGCCGATGTTATGGTGTAGGAAAAATAAAGTCTAATGGGACTAATTTGTCATAAAACTTTCTTTACTTCTAGTGCCCAAATCAGGAAATCTAAGACACCATATTAGAAATTTAAATCTTTTTAAATTCTTCGAGATTTTCTCTGTTACTGGGAAAAATTCCAGCAAGATATAACAATCCAAACGTAGCTTTTATATATACCAAATTAGTAAAATTAGCAACTCGTTGTCGCTGAAAACTTTCTTTCATTTCTTCAATATATTGTTGTATCTATACATTTCAATATATTTATTGCACAATCGTATGTAGTATTTTATTGGGCATTATACCGTTCCACCATTCATATGAAGATTTTGTTTCTCTAGCCTCTCTTTCCGAACCAGGAAGATGACCTTATAATATTATGAGTACTTCTCCCTGCTTTGCTACGCGGCTTCTTTTTATTCTATTTTGTAATTTTGTCTCTATGAAGTCACAGTGAATAGTACAATTCATCTACATCATAGGAACCCCTTCTTATTCAACTTATTTTTCGGTACATTCTTCACACTCAGTGTCAGATTCATCACCAAACTTTTCTGTATTGTCGTCTGCATCATTTAAAAGCAGTCAATATACTGCATCTAAATCTATTGCATCATTTAAGTTTTAGAGACAATAGTTTGGTTCCATTATTTGATTTAAAAAAAAACAAAAAAACTTTGAAGAAAATAAGATTACCAGAACGGGCGCAGTTCATCTCTCAGATTACATGTTATTTATAATTACATTTAAAAAAGGCCTAAAAATGAAATCTTATATATATATAAGAATGCTTGGTCGTACAAAAAAAAAAAATCTGGTATGAAACACTCACACAACTTTCTCTTACTCCAGTTCTCAAAATTATAATTGACAAATTTTATAGTATGTGTACCAAATTTAATTAAATTCGTCGAAAACTGAAAAACTGTCCAGTAAATGCGCACTTCCGGTTTACTAATTTCTTGAAACTTTCTTGGAATTTTGGCCACCTATTTATTTCTAATTAATTTTGTTTGGATGATAGAATTGTATAATCAACTATGATAGCACTTAGCGAAAAACATAACCCCAACCCTCCTCCAAAAGTGCCGTTAAATGAATTTTCCCACAGAAATATTTTAAATTAAACTTGTAGATCTCTGTATGTTTAGTTTATATAGGAAGTTTCAAGAAAATCGTCGGATTCATTTTTGAGAAAATCGCGAAAAAATCATTTAGTAAAGTGGTAATGTAAACGCACTTCCGGTTATCCTATTTTTTTTTGAAACTCGCAATTTCAACATCATATTCAATTCTAATTAATATTATTTATATGATAGAATTGTTTAATAAAATAAAATAGCGCTTTAGATGAAAATCTAACCCCACCCCGTCCACCATAACTGCCTTAAATGAATTTTCCCAGAGAAACATTACAAATAAAAGTTGTAGCTCTTTGTATGTGTAGTTCATATAACCGTTTGAAGAAATCGTCGGAGCCTTTTTTTGCTAGAGAGACCAAAAAATTAAAAAAAATCTGGTGTTAAACACTCAACACACTTTCTGTAGTCCGTACCAAATATTATAATTGGACAAATTTATAATTTAGTGTATACCACATTTTAATGAAATTCGTCGAACATGTGAAAACTGTCCATAAACTGTCCGGTTTACTAAGTTCCGTTAAAACTCGGAATTTGGGTCATATATTAATTTCTAGTTATTTCAATTTGGATGACAGAATTGTATAATCAACTGTGATAGCATTTTAAAGAAAAACATAACCCCCCTCCCCCAAAAGTCCCCTTAAATGAATTTAGCAGGGGAAAAGTTTCAAATAAAAGTTGTAGCTCTTTATATGTATAGTTAACAACGCTGGTTTAAAGAAAATCGTTGGAGCCATTTTCGAGAAAATACCAGAAAACTGAAAATTATATTTCAGTAAAAACTCACTTCCGGTTATCTATTTTTTTTCAAACTTGGAATTTCAACAACATATTTAATTCTAATTAACATTATTTAGATGACAGAATTGTCTAATATACTGAAACAGCAGTTAAGATGTAAACCTAACCCCACCCCCCCACCCCCCATAAGGCCCATTCAAGAATTTTTCCCTCCCCTCCTTGAGAAATTGTTTCAAATAAAGTTGTAACAGATCTTTGTATGGTAGTTGATATTGCCAAGTTTAAAAGAAATCGCTTCGAGCCATTTGAGAAAATTGCAAAAAAACGTAAAAAACACCAATCTAGTAAACGTGGTACTTTCCGGTGAGAATATTGACACATAACGCACCGTCAGATCCCATGGTGATACCTAAACAGAATATCAAGTTTGAACATTCTACGGTTTTTCGTTTTTGAGCTATGCTGTTCACATATGTACATACATACACACACACAGACCAAAACCACTTTTTTGGATTCAGGGGACCTCCAAACGGATATTTCCGGTGAAAACTCGATATCGAAAATTTGACACGATTACAATGCTTCCTCTTACTAGGAGTAAGAGAAAGTAAAAATAATAATAGAATCAGATAAATTTCCAGAATGGAAAAATCACACGAATTAATTAGATTAAAAGTATAAAAAAAAAGAAGCAAAAATGAAGTGAAAAAATTTGAGTGTTATGTAAGGAAAGATAAAAGTCGAATGAGTGGAGCTACGAGATGACCCAGCGGAATTCTCTCAATACTCTTCGAGTTGAGAGTAAATAAAAGCCCCTTCTTAATTAATCTCATAGATAAGCCATGCCCGATGGAGGGTTTTAAAAAGTTTTAAAAATTTTTGCTATGAATTTACATTATTTATATAAACTAGATATACATTTTCATATACACTAAGGCATTTATTGATTAAATACTCGTATATACAAATTAGTATTCGAATTTATTATTGAATGGTCCTTTTTTAATTTAAAATTATTCTGATAGGAAATAAATGATTATTGCTGGTATTTTATAATTTCCTATATTGCTTTAGTACATAAATGGATTGCTTGAAAACACTTTCATTTTTTCTTCATTTATTAATTAAAGAAAACTACAGAGAAAGTTTTTTATGTCGTTATGCCAAAATAATCCGGAAATATTATGAGAAGAAAATTATTTCCAACTTTTCATAGATTTACTTTCTCTTATTCCTAGTAAGAGGAAGTATTGTAATCGTGTCAAATTTTCGATATCGAGTTTTCACCGCGTTATGATGTACCTAGAGTCCAAAAATGAGGTTTTCAGAAAATGGTCTCTGTGTATCTATGTATGTAAATAGCATAGTTCAAAAACGAAAAATCGTAGAATGTTCCAAGTGATATTCCGTGTGTGTATCACTATGGGAACCGACAGTAAGTTATCTGTCAAAATTCTTCAACCGGAAGTACCACTTTACTGAATGATTTATTTTATTTTTTTACGATTTTCTCAAAAAAATGGCTCCAACGATTTTCTTTGAACTTGTTATATTAAGTAAACATACAAACAGCTACAACTTTTATTTGAAACATTTCTTCGGGAAAATTGATATAAGGTTACTTTTAAGGGTGGGGTGGGGTTACGGTTTCCTCCGTACGGTGCTAGTACAGTTTATTACACAAATCTATCATCTAAATAATATTAATAAGAATTAAATATGTTGTCCGAGTTTCAAGAAAATTAGTAAACCGGAAGTGTGTTTTTACTGAAGTTTTTTCAATTTTTGTGAGTTTTCTCCATAAAAACACCGACAACTTGCATAAAAGTTCGTCAATACAATTTTGAAAACTGGATTAAGAGAGAGTTGTGTGTTTCACACCAGATTTGTTTATATTCATTAATTTTAACACTTCTAATTAATAATATTTCAACAGGGACTATTTTTTTTTAATATTTACAATCTGTAATAATACAATAAGTAAATGTGAGCTTAGATAAATGTGGCTTGAAGGCTTGAAGCAGGTGGCCAACGATACTCTTCCTGGTCTAGTTACTCCTCTTCCTGTGAGAGGAGGTCCCTTGGCCACTGGCGCTTCAAACGTCTGGGAGGATTCCCAGGAATGGTGAGGGAGGACAGGTTTGTGACGTGCGGGTTCCTGTGTGTTCCTAGTTTGCTGTAGAATCTTTTGTAAAGTTGTTGTGTTAAGTCGTGTACAAATGGGATCTATCTGTTGGTCAGTATGTAGCGTCATGTTAGAAACATAGTATGGGCATTGTGTGATTGTTCGCAGTATCTTGTTCTCTATGGCTAGTATCCGTTTAGTGTGTGTCGGCTTGGCAGTCCCCCCAGAGTTGCAGACCATAGGTCCATATTGGTCTTATTATGGATTTGTGGATTTGAACTTTGTTTTTCAAGTTTAATTTAAATCTTTTGTCAAGTAAGCGTTTTACTAGGAAGTATCTGGTTTTCATTGAGTGTCAAGTTTTCGTTACGTGTGAGTTCCAAATCATGCGTTTATCTAGGTAGAGTCCAAGGTATCGAATGTCTTTTTCGTGTAGTATTGGAGTAGTGTTAAAATACACAGTCGGACAGTTTAATTAATCTATTTACTGTTTTTAACAAACTTAGGTTTTCTTTTAAATATTAATTCAGTACAATAAATGGTTCTACCACGTAAATAATATTAAAGCATATTAGAAGCTATGCTACAAAACCAAATTTGAAAAAAATCGACTAACCGAAAGTGCAAATTTACAGATAATGTATTTGAACTTTTTGGAATTTATCAAAAACGCCTATAACGATTTTTCTTTAAACTTGAAATAAACTAGAAGCGCAGATATAATCATATAAATTACTTTCTTTTACTCCTAGTAAGAGGAAATATTGTAATCGTGTCAAATTTTCGATATCGAGTTTTCACCGGAAATATCCGTTTGGAGGTCCCCTGAGTCCAAAAAAGTGGTTTTGGTCTGTGTGTGTGTGTGTGTGTGTGTGTGTGTGTGTGTGTGTGTATGTGTGTGTGTATGTGAACAGCATAGCTCAAAAGAAAAATCGTAGAAAGTTGAAACTTGATATTCCGTTTAGGTATCACCATGGGATCTGACAATATCTGACGTTATCTGTCAAAATTCCTCAATCGGAAGTACCACGTTACTAGTTTTTTTTTTTTTTTACTTTATTGCGTTTTTCTCAAAAATGGCTCCGACGATTTTCTATAAACTTAGTATATTAACTAAACATACAAAGAATCTTTTCTCTGGGAAAATTCATTTAAGGGCAGTTATGGGAGAGGGATGGGGTTAGATTTTCATCTAAAGTGCTATTTCAATTTATTAGACAATTCTGTCATCTAAATAATATTAATTAGAACCGAATATATTGTTGAAATTCCGAGTGTGAAAAAAAATCGGATAACCAGAAGTGTGTTTACTTTACCAATTTACTAAATGATTTTTTTTCACTAATTCGTGATTTTCTCAAAAACTGGCTCCGACGATTTTTTTGAAACTACGTATATAAACTAAACATACAAAGATCTACAACTTTTATTTAACACATTTATCTGGGAAAATTCATTTAAGGTCACTTTTAGTGCGTGGGATGTTTTTCTCTGATGTGCTAAACACAGTTGATTTATACAATTCTATCATCCAAAGAAAATTAATTAGAAATAAATAGATGGCCAAAATTCCGAGTTTCAAGGAAATTAGTAAACAGGAAGTGCGCTTTTACTGAATAGATTTTTTTCAGTTTTCCACGAATTTCATTAAATTTGGTTCACAAACTATAACCTTTGTCAATTATAATTTTGAGAACTGGAGTCAGAGAAAGTTGTGTGAGTGTTTCACACCAGATTTTTTTTTTTTTTTATTTAATACATTTTTCCGGAAAAATGGATTTGTTGAGGAATTTGCGAGTTAAATTTTACATATTACTGGGGTTTGTCAATTGCACTGTCTTCTGGACTGGAAACTAATCACTTCATGTACTTACTACCATTGTATAGGGACTTGTATCTCCATACTCTATGTTACGGTAAAACGAGTAAATATTTTAACTTTAAAGAAGAATGTGTCGATTTTGTAATTGTATTAAATTGCAGTAATTCATGTGAGTGTTTCAAACCAGGTTGTTTTTTTTTAATTTTTTTTAAAGATAAGTTACTGCAAGTAGGCAAGTCGATAAAATAAAGCAAAAATATAACATTTGTTTAATAAGTCACGTTTCTTGTAGCATTTTATTAAAATATCTAACATTTTTATAATGTTGTCCTATTAAAGTAACTTAGCAACCGATTGAGTCAACTATTGCCAATGACCCTTAGAATATAGAAATCTGCTTTATATTGTACAGGTTATCGTTCTGGTTGTGGTGCGTGTAATAGGATCCGAAGAGAGGGATCTAAAGCAGAGAGAGAGAGAGAGACACACACACAAAAATTGAGAGTCTCACTCACTAGTTTAGGCCCGACTAGAATGGGAGAATCTGTTTAAATACAGCTGTGTTAGCCATACAAGTAGTATACCAACAGTCTTGCAACTGTTCATACAACAGTCACAACGCGTCAACAACCATTCTCTCTTTACTCACCCTAAATATCTCACTAGCATTATTTTATATATTCGTGTAAATTCCAGGCAGTTAGTGTTACTTTCCCCTTATTATACAGTGTTCAGCTTTACTTCCAGTTTATTATCTCTCATAAACCCAATTTCTCTTCTTCTCATACCCATTATATGCGCTAAGATGACACCTATTTTTTTTTTCAACCCTTATTTATCATCCAACTGGATAATAATGGCAATTTTGAACCTTATTACCGCTATTACTTGCATAACTTTTATCAAAATTTGGTTTTGTAGAAGGTGTTCTCTAGGAGTTCCCACTTCAATTAGGAAGCCAAAGTCTAATCGAAATGAGAATTTGCTGTTCAAACAAATATCTCAGTCGTAAACATAAAATATTAAAATAAACGTCGAATTAACTTTTAAAGATAAAAAGTTCTTTTCTTTGGCCCCCCAGCCAATTAATATTTTGCTTGTTTGATTGACAACGGCCAAACATATTTATTGTTTATAAAATAAAATACTAAAAATAATGTACATAATTTTATTCAAATTTATTTAAAGATACAAAATGATAATCACATGGCCTCCCAATGAAAATTCCCCGTAATTCCCATAAGATGGCTGGGTGGCTCTCGTGAGATAACTCATATCAGCCAGCCCTGACTCATTAAAATATGCCAGAGCTGAGGCGAGAGAAATCTCCGCGTTCCTGGATTCGGTACCAAATTTTGGCAAGATCTATGTTGATATTTCCTTAAAACGCCCTGTAACTTGGGCAGTAATTCTCCTTTGCTTTGCTAAGTAGCTAGATAGATTGTACGAATCTTGGCAAATTTACATTACCTTTTTTTTTTTTTTGCCTAAACTCACTCATTTTCACAAAATATACACTTTTTGTCGGCTGATATACATTACCAACATACATGCATAACACAAAATAAATTCTCAACTATAAATAAGCGGGGCAAAGAAATCTCCATTAATTCATAACACATTCAGATTCTGCAATAGGTACTGCAGTTAAGAAAATATCCATTTAATCATAGATACGTGCACAAAATATAAACCAACTGGATTAAGATGCCATGGTGAATTGTCACTAATAAAGAACACATTAATATGTATTTCACCTTCTAGCCATAAATATATTAAGTAAATAAAATAAATACAAAAAAAAGCATGATATATATTATACACCTACATTTATCCATTGTAAATTTAATCATTTTTTTTTTTTTGTTTATTTATATTTACAATCTGTAATACTACAATAAGTAAATGTGGGCTGAGTTAAATGTGGCTTGAAGGCTTGAAGGAGGTGGCCAATGCCACTCTTCCTGGTCTTGTTACTCCTCTTCCTGTGACAGGAGGTCCCTTCGCCACTGGCGCTTCAAACGTCTGGGAAGATTCCCAGGAATGGTTAGGGAGGACAGGTTTGTGACGTGCGGGTTCGTGTGTGTTCCTAGTTTTCTGTAGAATCGTTTGTAAAGTTGTTGTGTTATGTCGTGTGCAAATGGGATTTGAAGGTCAGTATGTAGCGTCATGTTACAAAACATAGTATGGGCATTGTGTGATTGTTCGCAGTATCTTGTTCTGTATGGCTTGTATCCGTTTAGTTTGTGTCGGTTTGGCAGTTCCCCAGAGTTGTAGTCCGTAGGTCCAAATTGGTCTTATTATGTATGGATTTGTAGATTTGAACTTTGTTTTTCAAGTTTAATTTAGATCTAGTGTCAAGTGAGCGTTTTACTAGGAAGTATCTGGTTTTCATTGACTGTCGAGTTTTCGTTACATGTGTGTTCCAAGTCAAGCGTCTATCTAGGTAGAGTCCAAGGTATCGGATGTCTTTTTCGTGTGGTATAGGAGTATTGTTAATATACACAGTCGGACAGTTTGATCGTCTGAGGGTGAATGTTATATGTGTACATTTTGTTTCATTAATTTTGATTTTCGAAAGCTTGAAGTGTTCCTGTATAAG
>JAAEAF010006218.1:0-46814 GCA_011037195.1 Triatoma infestans | reverse complement strand
CCCTCGTACTTACATGGTAAATAAGTGCCAGCCAGTGCACAGATTGCCGAAGAAATGAGTAAACTTTTCGTTCGATGTTTGAATGCACAAAATTCACTCACTAATACATAAGAAGGGGTCAGTGTTCCAGCAACTCTGTTTAAAAAAACAAACAAAAAACGTACTTAATTACATACTTGTAGAAATTCGACTACAAAACAAATCATCAGAAAACAGTTAATTACAATTGAAAATAAATTGGATATATTTTTTCGAGGTAAAAGTGTAGATCAAAACTGGCCACTCGCCAGTATAGAGTGCTCTAGAATACAGGCATCCTATGTGATATTTATATTTTGGCTATTTTTTTTCTATTTTTATAAAATAATTTTGCGTTCTTCTGTACTTGAAATGAGAGGCGCAAGCCAATCTACTCTAAAACGCCTAAGTATGAAAAAGTTGAGTTGGGTATTGATCTACACCTTCTATTAAATGTTGGGTATAAATCTACATAGAACTGGATATACAAAAACAAAACAAAAGAACAAAGTAATTTGAAGGATTGTTGTTAAAACTAACACAAAGCCAGTAGCGAACCATACAGTTAACAGTATTGTGGAAGTTGGTGCAAAACTGGCCAAAATACATAGCAGTGTGGAGATAATGTTGCATCTGACCAGCACATAGCGTCTTCCATAAGTATCGCAGAGGAAACCAAGAAGATGTGATGAAAATATCATACCTAGCCGGAAAATAAATTAGAAAACAAAAGGATATAAAATAAACATTAATTTTTTTGTAAATATTAAAAAAAAGAAAAAATGTCATTAATGTAAACATGATGCAAAACAATAGAATTCATTTTATTTTACCTCATTATAGTTCAAATACCTGATAAACAATATAGGTACTAATTATACATTCAACTGTTTGCATACTTGCTTACCTAATAAAAATTCTTACTTAACATTTGTTTTTTTTTTTAGAAATATTAGATAATGTAGATTGTGTGGTGTCAAAGAGGAAATATTGCCATTATATCGAATTTCTCAACTTAGGGTTTTTCCGGAAATATATTTTGCGGGGTAAGAAAAAAATACTTTTAGCGCTGTATGATGTAATGTGTTTGAACAAAATATGTCAAAAACGAAAAACCACAGGAAGCTCAAACTTAGTATTCCTCCTGGGTACCACCGTATCTCACACCAAGGTTTCAGGCAAAATTTCTCAACCGGAGATACCATTTTACAGAATGTTTTTTTTTACTTTTAGCTTTTCACGTTTATCTTGAAAACGGCTTTCATGTGTGCAGAAAAGTAGTTTTTTTTATTCGTTAGTTAATTGTTGAAAGTAGTTTTTCATCAATTAGTTGCACAGTCATTGTTTGTATAACTCAAATACGGAAAATCGCAGAATGTTAAAAAGTTGTTATTACGTTCAAGTTCTATCAGTGCAAATAAGGTTTCAGGTAAAAGCCATCAATCGGAAGTACGAGTTTACTGAATAGGTTTTTGATTGGGGGGGGTTCGAAAATTACTGCTTCCTTAAAACTTGGGATGATACTAACAGCATAGATATGATCCTATCACTTTTATTTCTTGTTTTTCCGAACAAAATTGATTGTAGATAGTTCTGCAGGATTTGTGGCGTTAAATTTCAAATTTATTTGGTTTATTCAATGGCGCTGACTGCTGGACTACAATGTAAATCACACTTTTACTACTTGTCTCGGTAGATACTTGTCCCTCACTACCTACTAGGACAAATCGTCAGCTGATTCACCACTACACTGATAAGTAACGCTAACACCAAGTTTGAAGAATATTTGTCAATTAGTATAGAAATAATTGCAGTAAGAGAAAGTGGTGTGATTAGTTTTGCACCAGATGTACCTGTAAACATTACGGATGTTAACATGCCCTTTTCATTAGAGCTAAGTTTCATTTGGCAGTCTGCTGCAGGAAGCACATAGGCCATGACGAGTGACACTGCCGCGCCAGCCATCAAATTGATGCCACTTAATACTATCACCAAGTATTTAAATACACCATCACCTATAAGAATTCAACATATTAGGACTACCTACCACTTTAGGTTAGTAAAGTAATTCTTAAATTATATACGCCTAAAAGTTAACAATAAATTCATTTTCAAGGTTTTACGGTGGTAAGTATTGTAAAATTCTCTAAAAGAAAAACTGAACAGTAAAAATAATACTTCCTAATTAAAACTACACTTATAAATCGATAGACGCTCAATCGATAGGTTGCTAAGCGTGTAGGAACACTGTACATTTCATTATCACTTCCTCTTATATTTAAACAAATATAATCACGCGTAAAAAATGAAATCACGCGTTGTACCGAATTTTCGAAATTAATTGAATACCGGAAATACAAGCTTCGAGGACCTGACTTCCCTCTAAACTCCTTTTCAAAACGCCGCGCATTTCTGGCGACTATATCATATAGAGAATTGTCACATATTTTTCCATTTTTAGAAAGAGGTATTCGGAAAAGAGTTACCTGTAAGTTCTAGTGCTTCTTCCAAGCTGGTTGCTTTCGTTTTATGACTAGTAAAATTTCCATTAATAACTCCGCCGTCTAAGAATGGATGTTATATTTGATTTTAATTTTAAATGAAATGAGAATCAATGCAAGTACAATAAAAGTAAAAAAAAAGAGCAAGGACTTTGTTTTCTAACCTGAACAATTTAACCTCATATTCTACACGGCGGGTGTGCTGTCTCCAGGCGCTTACAATAACTGTTAACAGTTCATTCATTCTTATCAGATAAAATTATATATTTAAACATATTTACTATTTAAATATTTACTATTTACTGCTATAAATAACACTGGACTTCATTTACAAGAAAGCAAAATAATTATTATCATTTTGAAGAAAGATAGGAAAGGAAGTGTCAACGTTTATCACGTGTATATGTATTTACTTTTGTTTTTTTTTTTTTTTTTAAGAAAAGAATATTTAATATTGTAGATTCATTGTTATGTAATGGTATTTCTAACTTATTGTACAAAGAAACCACAGACTGACGCATGATATTAAGGTGTACGTAGTTTTAAACTGTGCACTTGACACGATCTATTATAATATTTAAATACAATTGGATTCCCGAGAAGGTTACTTTTGGTGATTGCATCATGTAACGATAGTTCGTCCTCAAGTTTGCATAGAGATTACAACTTTAATAGAGATTTTTTTTACTTTCTCTTATTGATGGTAAGAATCAGTATTACGATAGTGTTAAATTTCCTAAATTAGGTTTTTACCGGAAATACATGTTTTGAGGTTCTCTGAGTATGAAAATGCGAATGGTTTATATATATGAACAAAATATTTCAAATAGGAGAGATAACTTGATATTCCGTTTAGGTAGCGTCACCGCATCTATCCATCAAGCAGCAGTGCCACCTTACAAAATCATTTTTCAGATTTCGTGATTTTCTCTAAAACGCCCTTAGCGAGTTTCTTTAAACTTGGAATGCTAACTTGGCGGACATAAACGTAACCACTTTTATTTGAAACATTTTCCCCCGAAAAATTGATTTTAGAAGGTTCTGCGAATTTTATTGTGTTCAATTTGAAATGTTAATTGGTATGTTGAATGTTGGTGGCGCTGTCTACTGGACGATCACACTTCTACATCCTACCATCACCTCTAGGTTTATTGCTAGGACAATGAGTTTAAGTTGAATATAAAGAAGGTTGCATTTTATATATAATATATTAACAGCAGCATTAATAAAAGGTCATATGAGTGTTCACTACAGATTTTTTTTTTTTGAATATGTGTATGGGTCCGTAATGCTGGATAACATCTGGTATTTTATCCGTCGTAGCATGGATAACATATTTTGAGGTTTTCATGTGAGTATGAAAAATATGGTTTATGCATCCGTGCATGCGCGTGTATGTATGCATGTAAACATGTTAGCAAAAACAAAAATTCACAGGAAGTTCCAACTTGCCATTCCGTTGCGATACCACCATGACTTTTCAGTTGTTTTGCGATTTTCTCGAAAAATGTTCCAATGATTTTCTTCAAACTTTGCTTATTAGGGATCCGGTAAACGATCAAACTTTTTGTCAAATATATTGGTCAAATGTCCCATGTCTGACAAACAACAGCCGCACATGTTCAATCAAATTTTGTCAAACTTCTGTTCAGTGCTCGACTTTTTCCACCTGTGCACATCGTGTGGTCATTTATTTTAGATTTTGTTTTTATTTAAATGTCTTCCAATAAAGACAAGGCGTTTTTCGCGTTGACTCTGGCACTTTGTATTAAGAAAAAAAGTCAAGACGTTGGTCAAAAGAATGGTATGAACTGAGACATAAATATTCTCATGAGAATTTGTTGAAAGAAATATTATTAACAGAACCAGAGTACTACGCCAACTTCTGCGAATGGATAGCGAAACCTTCAGTAGCTTGTTGGAATTACTTCGTCCGAGACGTTATTCTTCTTTTGATTTCACTTTCATAATGCCGGAAAGTCTCAAGTACAAAATCCTTGTCCTTCGTCCCTAGCTCGGACATGTTCACCGGATGAAAACAAAACAAATACTGAAGATGTTTGACAAAAACGACCCGCACACCTTCAAACATGTTTGTCAAACATTTCATCAATCAATTCTTCCATCAAACACGTCAAACAATTTTTTTGTTTGACAAACAATGAAACAAAGCCACACACGATCAAACTTTCGTGTTTGAAAATATATTTGACAAAAAGTTTGATCGTTTACTGGGTCCTTTAAACATTTGCAATCTATCAAACATTTGAAACATTTTTCTGGTTAAAGTTCATTTTAACGTGTTTTGGAGAGAAGGGTATCATTAAGCCTTCCACTAATGAGTCACTTCAGGATTATTGCACCGATCTTCCACCCGTATAATGTTAATGTGAATATAATGTATATATGATAATTCTCTGAGTCTGAGGATTGGGAACCTCGTCCAAGTTTTGCCAATTTCTTCATGGAGGCTGCGTCAGGATAGGAACCTGCATTTAAGTAAGTAAGTGGCCAAAACATCGGTTTAACCAAACTAAGTACGCGGTCACGAACCAAAGTCTGCATGTGTCCAATGCTTTATAGTACTGATTTTGTCGGAAGCTTTTAACAATCACCAATCAGGTTCCTTAATTCAATAATATACAAAGACGGACAAATTCGCTTTCAATTGTCCGAGGCTAAAAACTTCTTGGGGGAGGATGGGTGTGAAATTGACGCTTTGCAAGAAAACTGCTATTCCCGCTCCGATGCCGGTATGAGACACTCTCAACGTAAAGCCGCTTCCAGGTCTATTAGTTTTAGAAATGTCCTAAACTGCGAAGGTTCTGGGAAAGATATCTCCTCCTCCTGATCTGTACGGAGACTTTTTAACCTTCTTTGAATGATGTTCATCATTCAGGAAATATATTAAGTTTACTTAGCTCTCAGGGCGCTATAGCATTCTAGGCCCAGCTTTTACAAGCCCACTGAGGAAATCTGTTAAACAGACGAAACCTATTTTTGCATATATGTCGATAGTTGCCAAGTCGAGATGGGGGGGTTTCTCCAGAGCTGTGCTCTTCTTGGAGTGACTGGTCGTTTAACCCACAAAAGGTTCCAGCGCCATAAAGGGATTACTGGGCCTTTCTTTGCCACAATATCGGCCATCTCCGAAAAAAAGATAAATAACTCCCATTATAAGGAAGTTCCCACTGGGTGGCACATAAAATATGGTCAACGCAGGATCTTCCTACCTGTCACCAAACCAACCTAATCCATTGTGAACTTTCCACTATGTTGTTAACATTCCTCTGTAATTTGTAAACTTTTTTTCATTGCCCTTTTACTTTCTCCTACTCCTGGTAACGGAAGTATATCGAGCGTGTCAATTTTTTATAACGACTTTTCACCGAAAATACATGTTTTGAAATCCCCTGGTCTATGGGGATGTGGTGGTCGCATAACTCAACAAATGGAAAATCGCAGCAAGTTCAAACTTAATATTTAGTTTAAGTGCTACCAGAGACCCGACAATAAGGTTTTAATCAAAATCAGAAAACCACTTTGCTGAAGGGGTTTTTCAGCTTTCTTCGATTTTCTCAAAAACGATTTGCTTTCAATTTGATATGTCAGCTACACATATAATGAGCTACAAGGTTTATATGAAACGTTTCTGTGAGAAAATTTATTTAAGAGGGCTTCTGGGGGAGAGGCAGGGGTTATGTTTTCTTCTAAAGTGCTATTTAAGTTTATTACACAATTGCATCATTTAAATAATATTAATTAGAAATAAGTAAGTTACCAAAATTCCGTGTTTCACGAAAATCGGTAAACCGGAAGTGCATTTTTTTAGTTTTTGTTTGTTTGCTGCTTTTCTCCATAAAAAAGAAGAAGATGGATTTCATTGAATTTGGAATAGCAGCTATGAATATAGAAATCTATCACTTTTGTTTGAAATTGTTTTCCAAGATATTCATTTAAAGAAGTTTTAGGGCGGGACGGAGGTTGTCCTTAACTCAAACTCATTTTATTAAGTTTAAATCCTGTCATTGATTGAAAATTGAACATTTAGTAAAAATTATTATGTGTTTAAAGAAAATTTGCCAATTGCAACTATGAAAAACATTTGAGTTTTCGGGGTGAGACCGCGTCAGTAGTTGGCTCGAAACCGACTTTTCGCCCATTTTACCATGAGCCACTTCTCCACAACCCGGAAACTCGAATAGGCATGCAAATGGCCGCGGAAACCTAAGAGATCAAATTACAACTCTGTAAACGCCAGTAAGAGAAATTCATGGTATCACTCCAGATTTTTTATAAACAAAAATAGAGATATTCTGTAAATAGAGGTGCCAGCTCATAATTCATATCAAAATCTGAGCTCTTAGTTTAATTCAATGGTTCTAGAATGGCTGATTATTAATTTTCTAAGAAAATTAATGGGCGCTAATGACCATAGATGTTGACGCGTCTTAAAAAAATGCAGTAATGCTCCTGTAGACAGTTTGTGTGAAGAACCCTCCCTAAATAGAGTATCTTTTTAAACCGGCGTTTCTTCATTTTTGTGTAATACTAATACCATCACTATTCAATTTTAAAAAAACATATATCAAACTTCAAAATAGATAACAAACAGGGTAGCCTTTCAGGTTTGGATCCCGGAGATAGCATTAAAACCGCAATCTTGCCATAACATCTCATTTTACGATACCTTTTTCTGAAAACTTACCAAAATGCCAAAATTTCCCTTAGATCTGATATAATCTGTCAAAATAGAATTTAAGATTTACTTAATTCTTGAAATACTTTTAGATTTCTGTAATGCCCTATTCTTTTTTGCCATTAAGCGATTCTTTTGGCTGGCAACGTTTTTAGCGAGACTGCATTTGAATACAAAAAAGAAAAGTAACGGAAATCTGCTTACTAACACAATTTGCACCTATTGCCCCCTTGGATTACTTTTTATAAACTATATAATAAAAAAATATATTATTTTTGATAACAAGTGAGATTGTTGCTTTCATGTAGTAATTTTGAGTTGCGTTAATCCTATTATTTTATAAAATATGTTGAATTGATCAGAGATATTTTCGGTGATAGCTTTTCATGGTCATTGACCGGTTTCGGGCGTTCGCCCACCATCAGGATGATTTGTCAAAACAGTGTGATAACATAGACGGTATAAACTAAATTTGCTCTGTGCAAATCTATGTTATCACACTGTTTTGACAAAACATCCTGATGATGGGCGAATCCCGTAAGCGGTCGCTGATCACGAAAAGAAGCAGGCTATCTCGGAAAATATCTCTGATTCCTTCCAGCTCTGCGGACTCAGCCATAACAAATGTTGATTTTAGAATAGCCTTTGAGCCACTGCAAAACAATTTTCAAGATAAGAAAACAAATATTAGCAACATATAGATATATGCTTGAGACATATTTATTTCGAGAAACAAAGCAGAATTATAGCCTTTCTTTTCTTACTTATCTGCCATTGCAAAGAAATATTCGTGATTGCGATTATCGATTAATCTATTTGCTAGCTATCGAAAGGCAAATATCATATCTACCTTTATTGTTTATCTATAAACTAAGACTCTTGTAAGCGTTTTCCTGGCTGATAAAGAATTTGTTTAGAAGCAGTTTTTATTCCATAGTGATGGAAGTTTATAAAATAATAGACAAAAACAGTAATTCCTGTTGCATTCAAGAAAACGTGTAACTGAAACTTGTAAAGGATATTAGATACGGTAATTGATGAATTGAATACTATATCTTAACTTTTATTATCTTTTAAAAATAAATAATTTTAATCATTATTTTATTATAGTCATTATTGAAATTTAACTTCAAGAAAAATAAAAATGCTAAACAAATTAACTAACAAGGTGTAGTAGCTTTAAATAATGTTGGAAAGAGTTGTTGGAAGGTTAGAATGTGATTATAAATATTTTAAACTTTAATAATTTACAATATTTTTTGGGTAATTTTGACCATAATAATATGTTTGGGATCTAAAAAAAATATTTTAACACCTCCTAGATTTTTCTTTTTTAAGAATGTTTTCATCAGATTTAAGAAGGTTTAGAAGACCACAACGTCATCATACGGCCACTGTAAATACTAGAGGATCTAAAAAGTGTGGAAAAACGGCGGACAGTTCTTCAGGAGAAGTAGAGGTATGTGATGTTACCTTTCTTTTGTAATATTATTTGTGAGGGTTAGTAAATTGACTAAATATCTTAGTCTTGCCAACCAATTTGAGGCTACTTAACCAAATGTCAGTGATACTATCTTGTTTTAAAATACTCATGTAGAAGTATTAGATTTTACTTGGTTGCACTTTTACTCTGATTGTAAGTGAATATTATTTAGCTCATAGAATCTCAACTGGGCATGGTAAACCCTTCTAGCTTTAAACTTTTCACAGGAAATGAAAGATTTTTTTTTAAATTATAATTAAGAATGGATATTCTCTCTCATAAATCGTTACTCACTGTGAACTCTCTATAATATATTTGTATATGGGCAGAGGTTGTATTCTAATAAATTTCTTTGATTAAAGAGATCAGTCTTGAGGTGAACATATTGTTTGGTGACTTATCAGTGAAGGATCCAGCAGTTTTAGTTGATTATTTTTATCCATTAGGAACGTACACAGTACTCTAAAGTACTAGGCTATTCAATTTCTTTGAAATAAAATGTAGCCATTTCCTTAGGGATCTTGATATACTTGTCTAACAACATTAACAATTCTGACATCTCAGCTCTTAAAAAAAATAATTGCTGTCTCTTTGACCGTTTGTATTGATCATGTACAATCGGAAAGTTTTACTTTTAAAAATTCCAAGGGCGCTGGAGCATGCGAAAAGATCTTCAGACATACGTAAAATGGATATCTTGATCATACTACAACCAGATTTAAGTGAAAGATAATCAACATTTTAAATGGTCTTATTTATTTATTTTACAGATAGACAATTCAAAATATGTATTGACGAAAATTGCTACCCTTTACGCGGAAAGGCTTATGAATGATATTTGTCTTGTAGTTGGCGGAATTGAATATCCAGCACATAGACTGATATTATGCGCTTCCAGTGAAGTTTTTCAGGTAATTAAATTTTGATTATTACATTTTACTAGTTGAGAATCATATTGGCGGAACTCCACCTTTCATAAATTTACCATTTTTTTCTTTCTTTTTTTATCTTAGGTGATGTTAATGAACCCACAGTGGAGTGAATCACATGAGAGCCGTGTAGTACTACAGGAAACTCCGCCATGTGCAGCAATTTTTGGCGAATTTATACATTACTTTTATACAGGACAGATTAAAATCAATCATGGCATCATAACACCATTGCTTGCACTTGCTGACAAATATAATGTTAAGGTATTGCTTCTGCAATATTGTTATCTACCATTTTTACTTCTAACTATATTTGTGTATTATTTTTTTATCGGTGTAAGTGGAAGTTGTTTTTTTTAAGGCGCATCAACATCTGTCATTACCCAAATAATGAGAGGGAACAAAATCTCATCACCAGGATATTTCGTTTTACTAATTTTCCTTCGGTACTTCTCGATTGTCTCGAATAAGCTCGGGACACTTTTCATTAAACTTACTTAATATACCAACTACACTTATAATATTTTATATTCTTTAATTACTCTTATTAAGTAGAATTAAAAGGTTGTAAAAATACCACATTTGAAGAAAATTTGCCAACTCTAAATTGAGAAATTTCGGTCTGAAAAATCTGGTATATATATGTATATGTAATATGTTTGTTTTTTTTTAGGATCTTACATCTCTGTGCATAAAATATATGTGCGACCATATTGCTTTGGCTGCCTCGAACAACCAGTTAATTACTTGGTACCAGGATACATTGTCACTTGGTCATAACATTGTGGCTCACGTAAGTTGACTCTGATTGTAAAAATCGAGAAATATTCCTTATAAAAGCAAAAATAAAATGCTAGGCTATTCAATTTCTTTGAAATAAAATGTAGCCATTTCCTCAAGGATCTTTGGTATACTTGACTAACAACATTAACAATTCGGACAGCTCAGCTCTTAAAAAAAATAATTGCTGTCTCTTTGACCATTTGTACCAGAAAGCACATTGATGATATCTAGTTATTGTAGGAGAAACTTGAGGAGCCATTCGTCAGAGATCTCGGCGTTTCCGATGTAACTCAGTCTAAAACACCAACTCCCAAACATATCGTATTTACATAATCATATGACGTAAGCTGTGATACTTGTAAATCTTCTAAATGGAAGTGACTTTGGCTTTGTAACCTCTTCCTTTACACATTCTACTGTATATTGGTATATAGGTTTAAATATTTTAATATTTAGCATCTGTAATGACTAGTGGGAGATATGGCGTCAAAAAACTTAATAATTGGAACAAATCTTTTCAAAAAGAATCACTATTTTTTTTTTAGCTTCTAGGTTATTTCTGCCATCCATTTTATATATATATCCCGAGCAAAATTGATTAATATCCAATATAGTCAAAACTGTCAGACCATCTAGCCTCAGTCCCATTAACGTCCTTCACACTAACTTCATATCCTACATAGTTCTCACATTTTCGCTTTTCAACTTACATGTAGATTACCGATTCATATCAATAAATACATCCTACAAGCATTCATACCAAAAAATACTCACATTCCAATAAATAGATTCATTCTTACCACAATCATTTCCACCTAAAATTTCATGGGGTAGAGTACTCGATATTCCTCGCACCCTTTTTTCTTAAAACTAAGTTAAAATTTCATGCAATCATTCATTCTAGTAGTAATCTATTCTAATCCTAAACAATCACTGCAATAAATACTAACTATACTAATAAATACAGACAAATCTCTTACTTAATGTAAATACAATTACATACATTATATACATACTCTCAAATTTCGTCACAAACCCTCGACTTACATACACACACACACACACACACACATATATATATATATATATGCCCGCGTACACACACACTTCACATCTATATGAATAAATAAGTAAATAAATACACACCACTGTAATAAAGATTTATATTATACTATATATTAAGAAATTTAAAGAAAATTAGTAAAAGTTAGAAAGAAAAAACAAAAACTCCGATTATACTTCAAACAAAACAAAAGAATTAACAACTCTATGTAAAAAAAATAATAATAATAAATTACAAATTTAAAAGAAAATAAGAAAAGAAAAACGAAAAAAAAAACAAAAAGCAAAAACAGAATGTCTGCTTATAACTAGCGAGTAAGCGAGCTTTGATACGCATACTACAAGAGCTAAACACTGACTGGAAAAGAATCACTAGTAAAATTTAACAAGAACGTTTCGGTTGAAATATTTCAAAAAATAGTCTAAGATGACTATTTGATAACTAATGATGTGGTTATAGTACGTAGGTACAGAAATATAATATAGCACAATTTCTGTTTGTATCTAGGCATTGAAATTATTGTTTTCAAATTTGATTAATGTAAGTTACTGAGATGAATAGTCTCTGCATTCAAATCTTAATTATATAATATGTGTGCCATAAAAATTGTATCATTTTTGAGTAATTTCAAGTGTGATTGAGTAAGAAAACAGTAATAGTTAATGTTGTGGTTGGTGGTTGGTTCCGCAGTGCTGGAAAGCATCAGAGACATTTTCCGTGGTAGCCTGCTTCATTTTGTGGTCATCGACCGGTTTCGGGCGTTCGCCCATCTTCAGGATGCGTTTTTTAGACAGTGTGACAACACAGACTCGCACAGAGCAAAGTTAGTTTCACACTCAGAAGTAATAGTTAATGCTTTCGTTTTTTGTTTCAGGCATGTCAAAACTTTTTTAAATGGAATTTTGAAGCTGTGGCTAAAACCCCAGATTTTGGTAATTGTAGTCCAGAGATTATAACCAAATTATTACAATGGAACGATCTGGTGGTCACAAATGAAATTACACTTTACAAGTATGTTTGGAAATTGCATTTTTTTGTTTAATTTAAGAGGCGTTAACTTCTATGGTCATTGGCGCCCGGAGCCTTCTCAGTGCACTGTCGTCGGCCTGCGGACAGTGTTCTCTCTTTATAGAGGACAGTGAGCTGTAGAGGCTCCTAGGAAGAAAAAATCTAAGGGTAGCCTGCTGGACTCGAACCCGGGTCCTCCGCGTGGGAGTCCAGTACGCTAACCACTTAGCTATTTCCTTCCCTTATTATTATTATATTTCTCTTAGATTTTCGAAATTGAGTTTTTACTAGAAATACAGATGTATCTAATTGTTGGCTTATCGGCCAGGAAGTATCCATGAAAAACACCAAATAATTTTTAAGTGTTTTTTATTTCAAACCTGACGTTTCGGCAAACATTGTTTACCTTCTTCAGGGGCTAGTAAGAGAAGTTTGCGAGTCTTGTCAAGTCTTTGATTAGGTCTATAGTTATGAGTGTACTGGCAGTACAGTATAACTATATACTGACTGACACTAACTCATAATATATACATAAAGATGTGACAAGACTTCCAAACTTCTCTTACTTTAAGATAGCCCCTGAAGAAGGCCAAAACTTCGGGTTTGAAATAAAAAAAAACTTAGAAATTATTTGGTGTTTTTCGTGCATACTTTCTGGCCGATAAGCCAACAATTAGATACATCTGATCACTTCTAACAACCTACAATTTGATACCAGAAATACATGTTTTGGGGTCTCCTGAATACGAATAACATGTTTTTAGTTACTTGTATGGGAGTGTGTTTTGACAGAATATCTCAAAAATGGAAAGCTCAAACGGTATTCCCTTTAGGTACTCTCACAATATTAGACACAAGATTTGGGGCAAAATTCATCAACCGCCAGTGCGACTTTACTGAATTTTTGTTTTTCACATTTATGTAATTTTCTCAAAAACGGATCCAACGATTTTCTTTAAACTCCCTATAATATCTACACACACAAATACCTAACACTTTTATTTGAAACATATTGCTGGGAAAAATTGCATTTTTGGGGTTCTGGAGGAACAACAGCGTTATGATTTCCTCTAAAGTACCACTGCAGTACAGTATGGTTTTACCATCTATGTAATATTAAAGCACATTGGAAGCATTGAATGAAGAATTGCAAATTTGAAGAAAAACGGTTAACCGAAGTGCGATTTTACGGAAAAGTTTTTTGAGCTTTTTGTAATTTTCTCGAAAACGGTTTCCACGATTTTCGGAGTGCTTGCTGCATAGTTAGAAATGTATCACTTTATTTGTAACATTTTTCTAGAAAAATGGATATTAGAGTATTTTAAGGAATCTGGATGATTAGATTTCAAATTTTATTAGGGTTTGTTCAATATTAGTCGCGCCCATATTTGGACTAAAATATAATCACATAGTTTAGGCAATTTGTCTAAGTTATCTGGGCGTGTCATCCCCAGAGGTAAGTAGGTGACCCTATATATATATTTATGTGGTAACTGAGTAAAAATTCCAAGTTTGAAGAAAATTGTCAGCTTGATTAACGGCAATAAGAGAAAATCGAGGTGTCGTTGTCCGCACGATTTTTTTTTAAGATTAAATAAAAATGTTAAATGATCATGTTTATAGTTTTGTAGTGAGATGGTTAGAAATACAGAGACAGAATTTAATAGAGAACGCCATGGCCGAAGATAAGTTAGAAAACTATATGGAACATTTGGTACATCAAGTAATGTCACACGTCAGATTTCCAATGATGACGCCCAGACAGCTGGCTGAATTATTACTCTCACCACTGACCACTAAATACAAAGAATTTTTTATTGAAAAAATGGCCATTGGAATGTCTTTTCATTCAAGTAAGTTTTCGGCCAGTTAATTTTTGCACATTGCATGTTCTTTAGTATTAATTGTTTATTAATGTAAACTACACATACAAAGAGCTGCAACTTTTATTTGGGAACAATTCTCAAGTTTAAGGATGGAGTTATGCTTTTCTCCAAACAGCTATTTCAATTTATCATATAACTGTGCCAGAAAGTCGTGTGAGTGTTTCACACCAAATTTTTTTTTTTGTTTCCTGAATACATGATTTAAGGAGGTCCGGACTGAACCTTTAGCAATCACTAGTCACATTAAATAGAATTACAGATGTTGCCCATATTTCGAGTTTGAAGAAATCGGTTAACTGGAAGTGCGTTTCTACTAATCAGTTTTTCAGTTTTCACGGTGTTCTCCATAAACATGAACGAATTTCATTAAATTTGGTACAATAACTATGAATATAGAGACCTATCATTTTTGTTTGAAACTTTATTTCGAAGAATTCGTTTAAAGAAGTTTTGAGGAATAGGAGGAGCTTGTGCTTTCCTCAAAATTTTATTAAGTTTAGATTCTGCCATTGATATAAAACTGAAGACAGACATTTAGTAAAAATTATAGGTTTGAAGAAAATTTGTCAATTATAATTTTGTTAACTGCAGTAAGAGAAAGTCGCGTGAGTGTTTCTCAACAGATTTTTTTTTTTTTGTTTCCTGAATACATGATTTAAGGAGGTCCGGACTGAACCTTTAGCAATCACTAGTCATCAAGAATAGATTATTTTTTACTCTTAATTCGATCAATATAGTAATGAATCTTATGGCCTGTGGCAAACAAAATATTGAAAATTTGACTTTGACTTATGAAAAATTTCATTAAACATAGACCCGTTGTAAGTCACTCTTGTTTCTGGGATTTTATCTGTCTTAGATAGCATGATTAATTTTGTTTTTCCTGACCGGTTTCGGATTCTCATCCATCATCAAAGTAATCAGATTCGTGTAGGGAGTTGACTTTAACTTCATGTTTCTTTTACATACTACACTTGTTGGTTAATAACAACAAAAATAAGCATGCTATGATGGTAAAATCCCAGGTGATATCCAGCATTGCGGGCCCCCACATATTCATCAATATCATTATTTTTTATTAAAACCTATTTGATATTTATTGCAAATCTTAAGCAAACAGAACACCCTACTTACTGATTATAATTTTTCTATTATATTGTTTTAGATCAACGAGACCGCGTGTTAGAGGTAGCGAAAGATGAATCCGGACGTTTACAGTTCACACCACGTCTCTACACATCTGATACATACAGTTCCACACTCGCTGTTGACAATTTCTCCTCAATGCCGTATTACCATACGAGAACGTTAGTGTTTTCATCCCTAGCAGGTCTTGCCGATCATATGGGTGAAGGTACTTGTGATTGGGTAAGTTTTTTTTTTTTTAATTGATCATAGTCCCGCCACTAACAAACGTTGTTTGCTTTTTTTTTGGAAGAAACTGCGTATGATAACATATTGGAAAGTTATAATGTAACTACATCTTGCAGAATAATGTAAAACCCTGAAAAAAAATGACCCTGCTTAATAATGAAAGTTTTCCAAACATGTGGATGGATTTACATCTAAAACAAATTACGCATAAAGGTTGTTCCTTTTATTACCATTAAAATTATATTACTTCATTCACAGGTCATCGATTTAAATCCTAAAGGAGTATGGTTTCCGAAATTCCAGCTAATTGTATGGCAAGGTACAATAGAAGTGCCAGAAAATGTTTTGTCGACAGTTAGATTATCAATAACTTGTAAAGATATTGTGGACGACTATTTTAAAGTAAAAATTGGATTACTAGTGATGGGAATACAAGATGGAACAGAAGTCGTACTCAAGGTAAATTGATAAACTTTGGATACCTTCAGGATGTAGAAACTTACTAAACTGTTATTATTATTTGTCCCTAGGAAGATAAGAAATCCTGCGCTAAACTAAGCCCCTTTGGGCCCATATATCCTATTCCAAAGTAAAACTAGCTGGGCGACAGATTCCGGGTTTCACAAATGTCCGCACAGACTGGACAATAATCTTAAAATGAAACTTGGTAAGCTTTTCCACAGACATCTGGCTCTAGTGAAGTTTTCTATCTGATCTCATTTTCCCCAACAATCTATAAGATAAGTGAGTGTTTCTTTCTTTATCTCACTGACTCTTCCAAAGGGGTCCGGCAACAGTCTCGGTACATAGAAATGTTTCCTTAAAACCACTGTGCCTCATTAAGAAAATTCGCATCTCACTCTCAGCCTGAGAGTGCCACTTATTAATTCATATTTACAGATGAATACTTTGAACTTGTCAAAAACACACCATTAGCAGGTTACTGATCGGTATCCATCCATCTCCTGATTGTCAGAGATTTCCATGTGACCTGATAACCAAACTAGAAGTATATTTTTAGATGATAAAGAATACTCATATCCCCAAATTCAAACTAACTAAAAATCTTAATATCTTAATCTCAGTCTTTATAAAAAAATTGTTGAATAAATAAATTACAAATTATGAAGCTGAAGATTGCTGAAGATAAATTTAAAACTATTTGGTTGTAACATATTTTTTTTTGTACAAATATTACAAATTTGTAATTTTTAAGAAATTGTATGTATGTATATATTTCTTTTTTCTTTCAGGTTATCGAAAGAAATCATTATTTCAGTGTTGAAGAAAGAGTATTAAATTTTGATAATGTTATACCATTTTGCGAATTGAATACAAGTGCAATGAATAATGATGTGCCAAAAAAAATAAAAACAAAATATCTAGTGGGACCAGATAGGGATACACTAAAAGTTCATATAATCATTGCCCCACTGGCCGATGTATCAAGTATACAGCCACAAATCGATACACTGCTCACTCCTTCCAGATAGTGTTCACTACAATCGATAGCTGTTTTGTATTGTGCTGGTCAAATTTCATAAATCGTCTTTTTCTATTCTACAATTATTGTTATATAAATATATAAAATAAAAAGGAACAACAAGTATATTTTATAAAAGCATTATTTTATGCAGATCATATTTTTGTTTATCATTTCTGCATATTAAATATTTCATAAATTTAATGTGATAAAACATAATATTAATTTAATTAGGTATTCAGATTCCTTAGTGCGATGAGAAACTGGAATAAACTTTCGCGGTGACAAACTACAAGCGGTATATCAATATAAGCAATAGTTACGTTTGGCCGTTGTTTAATAAAACAAACAAAATGTTGATTGGCTGGGTCCAAAGAAAAAACCTTTTTGGATTTAAAAGTTTGTTTATTCACGTTTCGGACACCTTTGGTGCCCTTCCTCAGAATCTGATAAGGAGTGGTAAAGAGTTAGATGTTGAACATCTGAGGTGTCCGAAACATCGATAAACAAACTTTTAATATAAAAAAGTTTTTGCATTGAAAATGTTTAATGGGAGGTTATTTGGTAAATATCGTAAGACATCTTTCCGAATAAGTGCCGAAAATTTACGGAGACAGTCGAACCAGTTACCTATATTAATTTATTATACTGTTTGTATTTATGTAACTAATTTCGATTTCAAACTGTGTGTTTGGTATAAACGCCTAACTTCTGAAAATGCAATAAAGTATTGAAAATTAACTCGCCGTGTTTTTTCTTGACTTTTCTTTACATTTAATCTGTGTGGTTGAAATTATAAATCTTAAAAAAAACTAACATATTCACAAGTGGGATAACCAATAACTAAGATTTGTTTTATTTTGTGTTGACTTTTATTATTTTCTGGGCAGGGTTATAAAAAAATTCAAACGTATCTGTCCTATGACAGTTGCAATATGCGTAGAATACGTTTTTACGCTTTCCCTAACTATCCCTACGCCGCAACCTTGCTATGAGAAAACGTTTGTTCGCTTTTCACCAAATAGGTGCCTCCCAAAAAATGTATTCTACGTTAAAATCAATAAACATTTTTAATGTTTGAATTTTTCGTGAAAAATGGTAGTTTTTTCCTTTGGCCCCTGCCAACCAAATTTTGTTTAACAATCGGTATATATTGGGAAATCGATGTTTCTAGAGTTTGGTATAACCTAAATTTCTAGCGAAATTATTACCTATTTTTTACTACTTTGAAAATATCGATATCTCAAAACCTACCGCTCACCGCGAGCCATGTTTTCAAGATCCATAGAGCAAAGAAAAATTTTCTTGTTTATTTTGAATCTCAGAGTTGAGTTTTAATAATCGATGAATTAGCTTCAACTAATTGCTTTCTGAAAATTATATAGGTGCTTTCGATGGTATTTATTAAGAAAATGTGTAGATATGTGCCAGTATTTTTTTTTTCTGAATGGTTAAAAGCAAGTCTATAAATTACTGTTCCTTGTTAAAGAAAAATTAATGATAATTATGGAATAGTTAGTAGAATTTCCTGTAAAATATTAATTTTAACAGGAAAGTTACTTTTTTGTCTGTTTTATGGGATTTATTTAGTGAATGATTTTATATATATATAATTTAATATGAGTTAAATGAATCAGGACTTCTTCAACTTTTTATGTCCACTTTTTATTATTATTATTATGATGATTCATTTTCTGCCGCACCTTGCTATTTTATTATGTTAGAAATAAAATCTTCTACAAAACGAGCGCCATTATAAAATTACATTTTAGATTCGGTTTCGTTTCTCTGTTTGTATAGGCAGCATCGATCGATTCATTTCATTTCGCAATCGAAACATTCAGCCTTCAATGGAAAATTATATCCTATGTTTCTGTGTTAACTAATATATAGTTTCCAAAAGCTTTCCATAGTAACTAACCACTTTAGAACGATTACTTATAGAAGCTACTAATTTGAGAAGCCCTGGTATAAAAACTACTTATTATGAAGTTATATGGTAATGTCTATGAATTTTTGTAACTAATGTATAATAATCTTTATTTTATTTGGTAAATAATTTTATTTATACCAAATGGGAAAGAATATTTTTTTATCCTTCAAGTTATTGTAAATAAACTTTTGTTTACTTATTTCTTTTAAATCGTCCTTCTGCTATTTTATCAAAATGATGCGACTGGCTATATTCAATACAGATGCGGACGTTAAATACGTAATATGTATATTAATATGAAAATAAGATTTAAGAAAATGGACATGCGTAACTACTGTTGTTATTTTTAATTCATAAAGTCATTCGCAAAGTATCGCATTTTGAAGAAAAAAAAAAAATGGATGAAAGGAGTTTTAAATAATTTCGAGTGAAATACTCAATCAACTTTCTTATACTGATTTTATCAAATTCTAATGGACAAATTTTCTTCAAATTCGGAACTTCTACTTGCATTTAATTAATCATAATCATATATAGATGGATGAAATTTACAATACATGAAACGACATATTACAAGTAAGTTTATCGTCACACTATCCCGAAACTTTTTTTAAAGTCAATATATTAAGAAAAATGTCACCAAAAAAACTGATATATTGATTTATTTACAGTAAACATCCCAATGTTAAAAATCCAATACTGAATCTGACAGACTAAATGGAAGCACTAACATAGAAGTTGATGAATCCATCACCTCCCCACCACTCCGATTTTCCATAAGAAAAGGTTCTTACCACCGCAATCTCCTACCACAACAACTTTCCATAAAAATTGTTTCTCCCACCGCCCACCCTCCCACCATCATATTGGTGAGGTACATACAAACACGACAAAGCCTGCCGTGCCTCCCTCACCCCGCTTACTACCATATGGATTAGGGGTACGATGTAAAACAACTTGTAAGATCATAATTTACAGCACACACACACACAAATAAGTATTACAAAAATAAAATATAAACAATTAAATTATAATACTTATATAAAATTAAAAATGTATGTCAAGGAAGCAGTTAACCTTGCGTTGGTCCAGCTCTTTCTGTTGTCATCTAATATTTGTTCTCACATGCATATATGGGAAGAAAGAAATTTCCCACTACTTACTTCTCTCAGATTATAAGAGATAATTCATTTGATGGATTTTGTTGTTTAAAAAATAATTATATATTTTTGAGAGACAAGTTCACCTAACGACAATTATGTTTCAGTTACTTAAATAATAAATTAGTAGCTTATTAAAAAAAAATATAACCTTGAAGCTGGTCAGAAGCGCTCTATTTAAAGAAAAATGTTAATTCCACTTAATGGAAGTAAAGAAATATATATTAATTTAGGAACTTGTTATTTCAGTACAATGTATATTTCTGGCAGAAATCATCTGATAATAAATATATTTTTCACTCAATAAGAAATTAATGATATATTAAAATAAGAAGTAATAATCTTGAGGTAGATCAGTAATATCTGGTATTTTATCCATCCACATATAAATCAATAATGCTCCTTCTAATTCGCTAACCTTATTTACGTCAGTTCTGTTTCTTTTAGTTTTTTTAATTAAGGCGTGTCAACAGCTACGGTCATTTGCCCCCGGTACCTTCTCAGTGCACTGCCTCTCATTGCAAACAACACTGTCCATCACCGGACAGTGAGCTGTAAAGGCTCCTAAGAAGAGAAAATCTAAGGGCAGCACGGCTGGATTCGAACCCGGGATCTCCGCGTTACTAGTCCAGCGCGCTACCACTGAGCTAATCCCTTCCCTGATTATAATGTTAAAACCAAGAAATAAAAAAAATTACTTCAAGATGCAATTTAAAATTGCAATAAGTATAAAATGCATCGTGGGAACCAGTGTTATAAGGTGAAAAAAGTGCAAAAATAATGCAGGTTTGCAGTTTGAGAACATTAAAAAAGAGAGAAAACAATCGGTAGAAAATTGTATATAAACAGAGCTTTCCTTCCCTTGCGATGTGTTGCATTGATCTGTGCTGAGATAGAATGCAGAGAGAGGGAGTACTATAATTTTTTATTTAGTTTTAGATATGTAAGTTCTTTTGTTTGTTTGAATTTAAAATTAATGTACAAACATGCATGAATTTGTATTTATTTTCTTCTAGATGACTGATTTGAAGAATTTATTAAATCAGGCCTAAGAAGAAGTTATTATAAAATCCATTAAAGGCTTAGAAATTTTTAAATCATATCCAATATTAGAATTCCAAAAAGTTAAAACAAAATTTGGTCATTCAATATTACTCACCCTGTTAGACTTAAATCTTTCCTTCCAAAGATTTATTCGAATAAAGTAGATGAAAAGCTTATTCAAGAATATATTCTGGAATCATTGTCTCTAATATACAAAGGAATTAAATAAGTATAATGCTTTTAGGTTAGAATCTTTATGATTTAGAATTTATGTATTAAAAATCTAAATTTTATTTGCTTAAGAAAATTTATACTTTTTAAATGAAATTTGATATAAGAGCAGAAAATGAATATAATTGAATTAAAAGAATATTTATCTGTCAATGTAAATTTATTTTTAACGGAAGAAGGCTTTCTGTGTGAAGAGGGTGCACATAGTTTAGATATACCTTCTATATTCAACATAAGGAGTGTGCACACTCTATGTCACGAGAGTAATATAATTAATGAAGTTTTTTGTAGTATTTGTCACAGTTCATTATCTGAATGTAATGAAGCAACTACACAAGCATAGCAAAACACATGTACACATTCCTGCTTGGATCAATTAAATAGTATGTTAATATATAAGACAATAAAAAATGGATGGATATACAATATCGTATTAAAATTTTGTATCCTAAGATTAACTTATAGTTCAAAAATAGAGTGTTCCCCGCTCGGATTCACGAAAGAGATATGAAACTAATTGCAGTGGTGTTAGAAATAAATATATCTATCAGAATTGTAGTGCGACTTTTTCGCGTTCCGACAGCTTGTCTCGTCATCAAAAATCTTGTAACGTTAAAATAAATTACTCAGAACATGATCAATTTCCAGCTAAAATCTCTCGTCTAACAGAGCCATCAACTTGAATGTTACTAGCAAGCAATGACACTTGAATCAGATGACGTCACTGAAAATGAAACTGCCTTTAAAGGACGTCTGTCTTATTTCATCGTTTCTAAAAAAAATTTGGACTGGCCACAGTTTCTATCTTCTATAAAGAAAAAAGGTTATTATTCAATTAAATAACAGCATCATAGAACATGGCGCTGTTAAATTTAATTTGAACGTGGATTGCTTAATGTCCAATCAATTGGGAGAAGAAAAAGAAATGTCTTTTAAGACTAAAAATAAACCTATATTCCATGAAAGTGATATTGGAGATGTATTAAATAAAACGTTCCCTAAATTAACGAATGAATTGGAGGATTGTCAAATAAAAAAGAGCGGTTGGTCATTGATTGCTGTGGAAGGATCATGTCTTAAAATTAATAATTACAAACCTCTAGTAGGTACCATTATTATTTCATTGCCAAGTAAAATTGAAAATAGAAAAGCTTGTATCAATGTTCAGAATTCAGGTAGTAACTGTTTCAAATAATCTATATTAGCCAAATTTGTAGTGCTGCCGTCCAATTTCTTTGTTACTTGAAAGACCTTGCTTTAAAAATTAAAAAACTTTATGAAAGCAATATTCTGAAGCGCAATTTTGTTTTCTTTGCGATAAACTATTTACTTCAAGTAAAATTAAAGTTTATGATCACCGCCACATTACTCCTCTGTTACAGAGGAGCAGCACATCAGCTATGTAACCTCCGTTATAAAAATATTAATTTTTTACCCGTATTATTCCACCCGTAACTTAAGTGGTTTTTTTTTTTTTTTTTTTTTTTGGCGCATCAACTGCCAGGGTCATTAGCGCCCCTTAAGTGGTTATGATTCACAAATAAATATAATTCCCAACACTGTAGGAAAGTATATCTCTTTTAGTAAACAAGTTGATCGTAATATGAAATTACGGTTTATTGACACATACCGTTTTATGCCTGAGAGTGTTGACAAACTTATCCGTAACATTACCACTTTTCATGAAGTAAATTAAGTCAGGTCCCTTTGCTTGCAAGGAAAGGAGTGTTTCCTTACGACTATATTACATCTTGAGACAAATTAAATGAAAATCAGTTACCTTCTAAAGGTGCATTTTATAACAGACTCCTCAAAGAAGATATTTTTGATGATGATTATCATCATGCATAATGATCGGGAATTTATTTGACTTTATTGAGAGAATATTCTGATCATTATCTAAAATGTGACGTGCTTCTTTTAGCATCAGTGTTTGAAAGTTTTAGAGATGTGACCCTCACAACACACAAACTGGATCCCTGTCATTACTATACATTATCAGGCTTTATTGGGATGCAATTCTACGTTTTACAGGAATTCGATTACAAGTGCTTCAAGATTATGAAGAGATATTGATGGTAGAAAAAGGAATTCGTGGAGGAATTCGTCAAGTTACTCATCGTTGTGCAGAAGCAAACAATATAAGTACATGAATACGTTCAATCCAGATAAACCTTATTCATGTATAAGTTATCTAGACTGTAACAATTTGTATGGTTATGCAATGTCACAACCTTTACCAGTTAGTGATTTTTCTTGGTTTTCTCCTGACAAATTTGAATAAGTACCGTAGATATTAAGGATAAGTATGGGTACAACTTGAAGTAGATATGGAAAATCCAACTGATTTTCATCATCTTCACAATGATTTGCCGTTTCTACCCGAAAACATCAAAATAGGACCGCAGAAAAACTTGTCCCTCATTTTAATACTAGAAAAAATTATATAGTACATTACATGTTACTCAAGCAAGCAATTGCACATGGATTTAAACTTTTACAAATATATAAAATATTATGTTTCAAACCATCTTCTTGGCTTAAACCTTACATTCATCATAACACCAATTTACGAACATTAGCTGTAAATAATTTTGAAAAGGATATTTATAAACTGTATAATAATTCTATTTATGAAAAAAAAAATGGAAAATATCAGAAAGAGCTTAAATATAAAACTTTCTGGTGAAAAAAAAAATTGAAAAACTTATTTCAAAGTCCAATCGATTGCACTATGTATGACGAAAATCTGGCTGCCATTCATCTCGCAAAAGCAATCATAGTCTTCAACAAACCAAGTTTTGGTGATATGTCAATTCTAAACTTGTCTAAATGGAAAATGTATGAATTTCATTACGATATAATGTTGCCATCATATGTCCGGAAAGATTGAAACTTGCCTATATGGATACTGATTCATTTATTTATGTAATAAATACTGAAGACTCCTTTTTGGATATGCAGCAGATATTAGATAAACTGGACACCTCAGACAACCCCCAGGAACATTTATGCTACTCAAACGCGAATAAAAAAGTATAGGCAAATTCAAGGATGAGACCAAAGGTAAAATTATTGAAGTATTTGGAGGTCTTCGAGCCAAAATGTATTCTTTCAAAGATGTATTCTTTGGTGATGTTATTAAACAGGCAAAAGGGATACAAAATGCAGCTTTAAAAAATTAAGAACTTTTGATTATTATATCAAGTGTCTTCAATACTTTAAGTCCGCGTCAAGTGTTAGCAATATTTTTTTTTGAGGCAATATTCTAAATAAAATTTATTTGTTTTAGATAAAAGTGAACAGCATGGACTGCATAGCTTTGCTTTGACAACTCTGCATGAAAAGAAAATGGCCTACACTATGCTAAAGATGTAATTTAAATTTGTAAAAATAAAATAGCTGATTATATGATTTATTTTTTGTAGCAATCTTAAAGATGAAAAAAAAAACGTGAAATAAAAATAGACTCAATTTTAAGAAATAATGTTTATTAAAATCCATGATTTTTAAACCAAATACAATTTAAATAATTTAATCTATGTAGTTTGCAAGGACATTCTTTAATCAAGGAGTAAGAACATTGTGTCCACAGTATACACACTGAACATTGTTTTTAATCTTGATAAAGCCATTGAAGGCTAGCAGTTCTGGATTTAGAGGTATTTTACAGCTTCCGAAAGTATTCTCCTAACACTAGCATTGGTGAAATCAACTTTGGAGTAATTTGAAGTATCCAACTTCAAATGTCAAAATGTTGGCACATTTTACAGAACTGTTGTAATTATTGTTACTATGATAGCTACCTTCTTGCTATAGTTGAGGCGAAGATATTTAAAGCTAGGACAGCCAAAATCCTGCAGATTGAATACAGTTTTTTCAATTTTGTCTCCGAGAAATTTACATTTTTCATATCGTTTGGCAAAAAGGTAGATATAATTTTCACATATATTCTTTACAATGCCTTCCAGTTTATTGTAATCAATATTACCATCATCCCATTTTATTCCATGAAGGTTTCTGTAAATCCATTTATTGGGTTGTGAGTAAGGATTTCAATGTAATGGCGGTTTGAAAAGCCAATGCTTTTCCATGCCTGTTAAGTCTGCAACAGCCATTTCCTTCACAATGAATGCTGATCAAAACTTTGATAGCCTCGAATGTCTATCCCGTCAGCCCACATGATGACGAACTTTAAGTAATCGCATGCAGCACTTCATTTATATAAACTCTTTCCCCACTCTCACCAATTAACATTTTTGTACTTATTTTCCCTCATAACCTATAAAAAGGAGTTGTAACAACATTGAATCAGTAATGTTTCGTATTGTTTTTGAGTTTCATAAAACATTGAATCAGTAATGCATACTAGTCCACATAGTCAACATGATGTTGATTTTACTTTATTTGAATTTATTCATTAACTATCTTATGGCGTATAATAGGTCAACAATTCAGTATCTACAAATGTATGGGTATTTACATAAAGATGATGAATCTTCAGCATCAGAAAACAGCGCATTGAAGGTATTTTAGACAACACATACTTTATTATCAAATAGGGAGGAGAAGGAAGAAACTGTACGACTTTTTAAAAAGCCTAGGTGAGGTGTTGAGGATCATTTTGTATCCTTTATGATAGACAGTAGTAAACATAAATGGGATAATCATAACTTAACATGGGCAATTTACCCAATTAAATATTTTGCTGTTGCTGAACGAGCATTTTCTGCTTGGGCAAAACATTCTCAATTAATTTTAAATATAACACATATAAACCTAATATTACTATTTCATTTGGTAATAAAAAACAATCTTTGCACTATAAACAGGAATAATTTTTGTAGCTTTAATTTTGACGGTATTGGTGGAGTGTTAGCTCATACAGAATATCCTACAGTGACTAAAGAACTAGTGGAAATACATGTAGATGAAACTGAAAATTGGCATTCTGCTTTATCTGCACCATCAATCAATGTAACATCGCTATTCACAATTTTAATTCATGAAATTGGGCATACTCTAGGATTGCATCATACTTCAGATATAAATTCTTTAAAGTATCCATATTATTATTTTCCAAACAATATTATAAATATTGACTTACATAATCAAGAAATTGAGGCCTTACACTTATTGTATGGAAAACCAACAACGTCTCCACCACCTTCACCATAGCAGCCAGCTACATCAACACCGAAACCTCCACTTCGTCCAACACCTATAGATATTTGCTACTATAAAAATCTAATTGACAACTTTTTGGTGATTAATAAGCGAGTGTATTTTTTTTATAGAAAATTGGTATGGACAGTACCCATTCAGAAGGCCCTTAGAAATCATTGAAATTTAAGATATCCATTGATAGCGCTCCACCTAGTGGTGGAGCGAGCGGCGAAGGGAGCCCTCCTCAGAATCTCTAGGGAGGGCATGGGGGATGTGGGCTGGGGGGTGGGAGGCGAATGCCCCCTTCTGCAGGCTCCCTCCCCTGGGACTTTCCCAGAGATAGCATGACTAAGAAATATAGCTTCGTTAGGAATTTTTCTACGAAGCTAAGTACGAAAGGAGAGTGGAGCGATAGATCCGCCCTGGACAGTATTAGCAAGCATGCCATTAAGTGGTACACAGATGGGTCTAAGACCCTCGAAGGAACCGGGGCAGCGGTGTTTGGGCCTAGAATCAAACACTCAGAACCCATGGGCAAGTTTCCTAGCATCTTCCAGGCGGAAATCTACGCTATTGGAAGGTGCGCTCAGTTGAACCTTGATCGGGGATATCGGAATCAGGAGATTGTTATCCTATCCGACAGTCAGGCGGCCATTAAAGCACTGAGCTCTTACGTACTCAGTTCTAAAATGGTATGGGATTGCCTAGGCAAACTTAATGAACTAGGTAGGAGCAATAAAGTTACCCTGCATTGGGTGCAGGGACATGTCGGCGTGGATGGTAATGAGGCAGCTGACGCCCTGGCAAAGGAAGGCGCTGTATCTCCTCTTATTGGGCCAGAGCCCTTTTGTGGAGTCAGTGACCAAGTATTTCTAGAAGAAATCAAGAAGGAGGAGGTGGCTAAAAGAGCTCGTCTCTGGAACACCATCCCGGGACTGAGGCAGGCCAAGGTCTGTCTGGGCGGTTATAACCAGGAAAGGTCGAAAGCCTTCATCAGTCTGAGTAAGAATAGGATCCGTATTCTTACGGGATTCCTTACGGGGCATTGCAGACTCAGGGGGCACCTGAGAAAGCTTGGCCTAGTAGGTGACGGCATATGCAGATTCTGTGGAGAGGCGGAGGAAACTCCGATACACCTCCTCACGGACTGTGATGCCGTCATTCAAAGAAGATTTAGTAGTCTGGGCTGTTACCAGATAGGGGAGGAAGAAATACCTACCCTAGAACCTTCCAGGATCCTGAGATTTCTCAGGGAGTTAAACCTGGAGAGGGTGCTATAGATGAGCTAGCTCATCTTAGGCACCAGGGGGGGTACAATAGATCAAGAATGGTCGCGGTACAGAACCCTGGAAAAAAAAAAAAAAAAAGATATCCATTGACAATAACAAAGTGGTTAAAATTTTGTTTAAGCGTCTGCAATTTCCCAAAGACCGAACAATAACATCATTATTTGCTAATGGAGAGGTTTACACCATAGAGTAACCTACATTACGTCTATTATCAAAAAGTGATCATAAATCAATTTTAATAGATAGAGTAAGTGGTAGTGTAAATGCTGCAATTAATTCATTTAAAGGTAAAACATATGCTGTATATATATGATAATTTTTATGTAAATGAAATAGATGAATGTAAATTTCAAGTGATGTTATTGATGATATTTCAAATGTATTCCCTAGCATCTCCCGCAATGTTAGCACAGTGATTAAACATACTGATGGACGTTTGTATTTTAAAGCGAATGATATTTTGTATATTTTGATGAGTTTTTAGAATCCTCTAAATCCTCACTAGTACACTGAGTGACCCATTAACTTTATTTGATATTGAATGTGATCGAAGCGTTACATTAAAAGAAGTGTATGATATGGTTAATAAATTATTACAAGTAAGAGGTATTTCTCGTCAAGAAACTATTGATGCTGTTGAATTTGTGACGGGAAACGGACTGTTGTGCGGGGGGGGCCTCGGTGGCGGCTGGTGGGGTGAGTGGTCAGCGGAGAGATAAGCGTGCAAGAGAGAGAGTCAGTGTGTGATTGAGTGGTGGGTGGAGATATTGGGGATTTGGCTGTCTGTCGATCACGGTGTGTAAGTACCTCTGCTGACTACTTATCTGCCATGGGCGCTGCGGGGCTGTCGGCCGCCAGTGTGTACATCTGTCTGGGCCACACAGTAGTTATAAGGCTTATCTCCCTTCTTGGAATCTCTAGGCATCGGTAGCTGTACACTTAGTACATCTTACCGACTACTACATTCTATTTTAAATAAAAATATTCATTTCCTGTAGCTTAATATACCTAGTAATAGCTTTAGTGTAGTTCTCCTTGAAATTATTATTAAATAGAATTTTGATATATTTATATATATGTAGGGTCCATTTAGTGACTGTAGCGAATTATAGTAGTTTTGCATGTATTAGTTCTCAGGACCAACTATTGTATTCTCTTTAAACGTAATTTTACATATATTGATAGATAACGATATTACTATTTTGTTCTCATTAATCGCCAACGAGTATTGTTATTTGCATTCCTAGAATATATCTTAGTAAATGCCTTTTTCTCCTTTCTTTTTGCATGTGTTATTAAATCACTTACTCGTATATTGTATTTACGGTTAAATCCATATAATTATTGTTGTATGCTTATCCAAGTTGGCCAGTATTGTGTACGTCTTGTTGTAAATTGATAATCTGTTCGCGGGGCATTACCGCTTGTTTGTTGACCTTGTTACCTTACCCTTGCCCCGAGCGGGGCGTGACAAATTATATGATATTCTTGACCTTGATTTGTAAAAAATAAATATTTAAAAAACAATTATTTTTTTTATTTAACAGAGGATAGGTTAAGAGAGAAAAAACAAAAATACGTTACTACAAGCTTTTATTGTTCTCGTTCTTCAAAAAATGGTGTTACAACTGGTTTACAAAGTATTCTTAAATAATTAAATTGTTTATTTAATTATTTTAATAATACAGTTTTGCTAGCTTGAAGTAATCATTTCGTATTAGTGTAATCTTTGGCGGTAGAAATTGGAGGACTTCTTCCAACCACGTTGCTTTCTCTCTGAACACCATCATTTTGTGAGTAGACTTTTCAAAAGAGATGTTTGAATATTGAAGATTAATTTGCTCAGGAATTGTTTCGTTTTTCTTTTTTGAAAAAAAATTGACGCAAACTATTAGACTGAAGCGTTGACCAATTATCTTTGCTCAGAAAGATAACTCTTTTTTCGCCACTTTCAAGGCTGCAAGAGGTACACCTTCTTCAGAGAGACCAGTTGTTATCCGTGTGATGATGAAATTATTAAGCGGGTAAGCTGTAGTTAATTGCATACCAAGTTCGCTAGTCATGGTTGCTGACGACTGAATAAACAGATAATTAGCTAACTTAAATATCACTTCCACCACCAACCACCATCATAACAAAATTTCTTCAATTCAAGCTTGAATGTCGCTGTATAACCAGGAAATTGAGGTACAGATGCAAGTACCCATCACACAGTCAGGATTTGACCACACACAAGCAAAGTAATGGTTATTAGGGTGCAATGCTTCTATATTGTTCAGCATATTTCTCCAATTGTTGTAAATCTTAATGCAAGTCTTGGCAAATCTGCTAGAGCAGTATCACATAAAATTGCGATAAACCTTCTATAGTCTTCACTAGCTTTATTCATTATTTGATGGTACCTTGGTCGTTAACATATTTTAACATAGAGGCACACATATTTTTTTTAAATAACTAAACTGTTTGTTAATATCATCAGTTACACTTATTAATTTAAAATAGTCATTTTGTAATAGACTAAACTTGGGAGGTTAATATTTAAAAGTTAAACAAGATGGTTTTCCCTGGACAACCATAGTTTTATAAGTAACTTCTCACAATAAACTTGAATGCTGCAGGTATATATCCAGCATTGAGGATCTGTTTTTGCTACACAAAAATTGATTATATGTTTGCTTGTTACGCTGAAGAGTTGTCCAATCTTCTTCATTTAGGTAGATAACTGCTTTCTTTGTTTTTAAAGCTATAAGTGGCTCACCTTCCTATTATTAGCAGTTTTGAGCCGCTATTGTTTAACGAGAAGGTGGTGGTAAGCTGCAGTCCCATCTCACTTGACATCATAAACGGACTGAATACAAACTGTAAAGTCCGTATTAACCCTGTCCAATTTTACTTTGACAACTGTGAAGAATAAATCCTTTTTGTTTCAATCAGTTGGTGTGCTAATGGAAGTTTTCGTAGATGGAAATAATTTATTTAGATGGGATGTAATTCTATAATACAACATACCAAGAGAACAACAATTACATGTATCTCGCCCACACTCCTGGTTAAGATTGGACCATTCACAGTTGATATAATGGCCACTATCTGCTAAAACAACATAATCTTCACTATACTTCTTCAATTGTAGTAGATAAGCAAGAAGAATGACATATGATCTAGCTACATCTAAATCAGTCATATTGGTTGGGAAACTAGAAATACAATTATCACCTCATGTGATTCTCTTCCATGTATCTGCCATTGCATTAAAATTATTAATAAGTACGTACAAAAATATATAAATCTTTTCGTACCATTAAATGCAATTCTATATAACCGTTTTGATTTTTTTTCTGGGTTGGGTAATAAGGGAAGTCTAGAGAAGGTGATTACACTATTGTACACAACCAAAAGATACGGCCTTACCCAAGGCTGACTGCTTTCTTGACGAGGTATTTGTATATTACTTATGTGTGTGTTTGGACCACAAGAGTGCCTTGTGCGTCTCTGACCGCTTTAACTCCCCAAGTCAACCCCACCTCCACGCGGTGGGAGGTGGCGAACGGGGATATGACGGACCGGAGTGAACCCCCTCCGGCCACCTACTTTCCCCCTCCTATCCTTGGTATCCTGTCATGTCCTTTCATAGGTATCCCCACCCAAGCCGAGAAGTGATGCGCGTCGAGGCTGGATGCGTTAAGGTGTATAAACATATGTGCGGTACCGGTCACCTTGGGGAACCGGGCGACACCCCATTGTAATGTAGCCTTCCTGTGGCATGAGGCTCTGCCACAGGCACCTCTTAGCTCCTCACTACTCGTGGGACCGACATGAGAAGAAACACTAAAAAATTAGAAAAAGAGAGCTAGGAAAAAGGCTGGCTCTGCTCTCTATCTTCAGCAGGTGGGGATTCCCTAAGGTCTAGGGAAGGTACGCCAGCTATGATAGAAACTACGGGGAGCAATCAGTCCGCCCCGGTTGAAGGGAATGATGAGAGGCTGGAGGGTCTGGTTGTCCAGGCTCCTCTCGGGTGACCCTTTCGGTGAAGTCAAAGTTTGGGGACATTAAGATCACTCCCAAAAGGCCCAGTGGAGCCCAGTGAAGGCAGGAGGCGAGGCGCAGGGCGGCCGCTGGGGGGAGGGAGTGGATCCCGAATTGTATATGGAAGAGGATGAAGAGGGGGAGGGCCTCTTCCAAGCGACCGGAGAGAGCTGGAGTGGCTGGGACTTCGGCCGCCCGGGGTAGTGCCGGCGGGGTTGCGGGGAGGGTGGCACAAGTGGTCTAACAATTTGTGCATGATGAATGATGGGGAAACACAACTTTCTACAACATTAATCGTAGAGAGGTGATTGATCTGACCTTAGGGACTAACTTTATATGAGAGACTGGCATGTGTCCCAAGAACCCTCACTTTCGGATCACATGTATATTAGGTTTGATATCCTGGCTAACTGCAGGCAAACGCTGACCTTTAGGAATCCCAGGCGAACGGACTGGGAGTCATATAGGCGGGATCTCAGCCAGAACATCATTACAGTCAAACTCTCTTTCAAGACCCAGAATGACATCGAGGATGCTGCGGATCAACTGCAGCGGGTAATCCTGGATGCTTTTAGGGATAACTGCGCGGGAGGCGAGGCGCAGGGCGGCCGCTGGGGGGAGGGAGTGGATCCCGAATTGTATATGGAAGAGGATGAAGAGGGGGAGGGCCTCTTCCAAGCGACCGGAGAGAGCTGGAGTGGCTGGGACTTCGGCCGCCCGGGGTAGTGCCGGCGGGGTTGCGGGGAGGGTGGCACAAGTGGTCTAACAATTTGTGCATGATGAATGATGGGGAAACACAACTTTCTACAACATTAATCGTAGAGAGGTGATTGATCTGACCTTAGGGACTAACTTTATATGAGAGACTGGCATGTGTCCCAAGAACCCTCACTTTCGGATCACATGTATATTAGGTTTGATATCCTGGCTAACTGCAGGCAAACGCTGACCTTTAGGAATCCCAGGCGAACGGACTGGGAGTCATATAGGCGGGATCTCAGCCAGAACATCATTACAGTCAAACTCTCTTTCAAGACCCAGAATGACATCGAGGATGCTGCGGATCAACTGCAGCGGGTAATCCTGGATGCTTTTAGGGATAACTGCGCGGAAGTGGTGAGAACATCCCCAGAGGGGTCAGCTGGAGGAATGACCAGCTGGCGGGCCTCCACGCGAGAGTGAGAAGGCTGTTTAATGCGACAAAGAGGAAGGGAACATGGGAGAAGTATCGTGAGGCCCTAACCTCTTACAATTTAGCGATTAGGAAAGCTAAAAGGAACTCATGGAGAAGGCTGTGCGAGGAGGCAAAAACGACCTCCGAAGGAGCCAGACTCCACAGAATATTGTCAAGGGTACCGGCAAATCCGCTGGGATCAATCAGGAAACCTGACGGTAACTTTACAGAGGCGGGAAGGGATACTTTGGAGCACCTGGTGCAGGTGTACTTTCCTGGCTCAAGGGTGATCCGCGGGATGAGTCTTTAATGGGTTCAGGGAGTCGGCCTGGATCCAGGGAAGAATGGACCGTGGCCAAAGATTGCGTCACACACAATAAGATTAAGTGGGCAATAAATCATTTTAAGCCCTACAAGTTGCCGGGTCCTGACGATATCCTTCCTGCATTATTATAGCAGGGAAGTGAAATTCTTACTCCTATCCTTTGCAGGGTAATGAGGGCAAGTTTGGCCCTCAACCATGTCCCGTTGGCATGAAGGCCTGTAAGAGTTGTCTTAATTCCGAAGCCTGGGAAGAGGACTCATACCCAGGCCAAAGATTTTAGACCAATCAGCCTTTCCTCGTTTATGATGAAGTGCTGGAGAAACTGGTAGATCTGCACTTCAGGGGGACGGTGCTCTTATCGCGGCCCCTATATTCTAATCAGCATGCCTACCAGAGGGGTAAATCCTGCGAGACGGCCCTCCACTCTCTTGTAGGAGAATTGGAGGCGGCGATTTATGGCAGGGAAGTGGCGGTGGGTGTGTTTCTGGACATAGAGGAGCAACACGATCTACAGCTCAATCAAACTAGCTTTGGAAAGGCACGGGGTAAATCGGACCATTATAAGGTGGATTTACAACGTGCTGAAAACTAGCCATCCTCTACGAGGAGACGCTTGAAACCACGGCTACAAGGGGATGCCCTCAGGGAGGGGTCTTGTCTCCTCTTCTGTGATGCACGGTTCTAGACGAGCTGCTGGTGGAGCTTGATCGCAGGGGGTGTTCTGTCTTTGGCTGCGCGAATGATGTGATGGCGTGGTCAGGGGCAGACACGAGTCTGTTGTTAGTGAGCTTCTACAGGAGGCCCTGCGAGTGATGGAGGGGTGGTGCAGAGGAGTGGACCCGATGGTTAACCCCTCTAAGACTACTTTGGTTCCATTTACCAGAAGATGGAATGCGGAATGTTTTACCACATTGAACTTCTTTGGAAGAACTCTAGTGTGCCTGGTCAGGTGAAATACCTGGGGATCATTTTGGACTCCAGACTCACCTGGAAAGCGCATCTAGAGCATGTTACACAGAAGGCAAAGAAGTCTCTCTGTGGACTTACTAGAGCCTGCGGGAAAACATGGGGTCTCTCCCCCAAAAAGGCCCACTGGCTCTATACGCGGACCATCATACCTGTCCTCACTTATGGGACTGTGGTGTGGTGGCCAAAAACGGAACAGCAGGTTGCGAGGAAGAACCTATCAGGGTTTCAAAGGCTGGCGTGTCTGTTGATTTCGGAGGCATTTTGCAGTGCCCCAACGGCTGCACTGGAAGTACTGCTGGGGTTACCTCCGCTGCATCTTTTGATACAAGCGGAGGCGAGGGCCAGTGCGTACAGACTAATGAACAATGGCCAGTGGAAACAGAGGGACTCTCTGGCCAAGCATTTGGACATAACACAGAAAGTTGACCCTGGCCCTATCTTTAAGATGGCTGGGGAAGAGTGCTATCCAACATTCCCTTTGAGCTCCCCTTCCAATTGATCTTCACGTCAAAATCGGAATGGGCTAAAAGTTGGGAAAAACGAGGCCGGACTGGGGGATCCTGGTTTACGGATGGGTCCAAAATGGCCTGCGGTACTGGAGCCGGTATATATGGAGTTAAACCGGAGTTACTCGTCGAGAGGCCCCTCGCTGGATACTCCACGGTATTCCAGGCTGAAGTCTATGCAATCAAGATCTGTGCTGAGGAGAACTTGCGTATGGACTCTAGGAATAGCGAGATATGCATCTTCTCGGACAGCCAGTGGCACTTGGGGCATTCAGAATCACTTCTTCCCTAGTCAGGGAGTGTAGAGACTCCCTGGAGGCGTTGTCCCGGGCACAACAAAGTGCGGCTGGTATGGTGCCAGGACACAAGGGGATTAAAGGCAATGAACTAGCCGACCAACTGGCCAGGAATGACGCGAATACTCCTTTCTGTGGGCCGGAATCTGGACTGGGAATAGCCAAAAGTATGGCGAGGGCGTCTCTGAGAGAATGGACTCGGAGAGAGCATAATCGTCACTGGCGGCTAAGTACTGGGGCAAAACACGGCAAAATGGTCATACCAGAGCTGTGTAGAAGAAGAACCAGAGACACCCTGGGTCTAAGCAGGTATCAGTTTTTTATGATAACGGCCTGGTTACTGGGCATGGTAGGTTCAAGAAACATCTGCACAAGGTGGGATTGGTGGATTTTGGAGCCCTTGTGCAAACTGTGTCAGGAGGAGGAGGAGACGGCCTCTCACCTGCTGTTTGATTGCGTTGCAGTCGGCAGATTGCGGTTCGAGATCTTCAGCACGTTGTGACCTGAGGAAATTGTACTTCAAGAAGGACTGGTGGGGGAGGTCCTGGACGTCATGAAGAGGGGAGAATTCCTCTACTAGGTATTGAGGGGTTGGCACAATAAGCCTCAACGGGTAGGCTACAGTGCCTGGGTTTGAGTCCCCCCACCCCCTGTGTCATTCTAATTCTAATTCTCTGACTCCTGGGAAGAGGGAGTGTGTAACACTAAATTTTCGATATAGAATTTTTAGCGGAAGTTTAAGTTTTAAGGTCCCCTAAGTCTGAAAAAAGAAGTTTCTAGAAATATATTTATGTACAGCATAACATAAAAAGAAGAAAACATCGTTGAAAATTCGAAACTTGACATTCTGTATGGAATCCGCAAAAGTTATCTGTCAAAATCCTGGAATCGGAAATATCCCACTTTTATTTGACTGGATTTGTCATATTTTTGCGAATATTCTCAAATACGAGTCTTTAAACATTGCATATATACCTTAATCACATGTAGGTCTATGACTTTTATTTCAAACATTTTTCCAGGAAAATTCATTTAAGGAGGGGGTATTAAGGGTGGGAATGGAGGGTAATGTCATTTTATTTAATTATACGATTCTGTAAACAGCAACCAAAGAGAGATCAGCAACGAAAGAGAGTAAAGAGAAGAGAAACAAACCCAAGCACTCTCTTGGACTGGAGTGGGAGAAACTGTATAAATATAGCGACGGACAGTCCATGGAAATACAGTTCAAGACATAGTTCACTATAGTTCATCATCTCGCCAGTCACTTCGTGTCATTTTCATAACACTCTACCTTAACCATTTACTATTGTAAAGTCCAGGCAGACTGTGTCTCTTTATGTAACAGCAACCAAAGAGAGATCAGCAACCAAAGAGAGTAAAGAGAAGAGAAACGAACCCAAGCACTCTCTCGGACTGGAGTATAAATACAGCGACGGACAGTCCAGAGATATACACTTCAAGACAGTTCGATACAGTTCAATACAGCCAATCACTACGTGTCATTACCCATTTACTACTCTACCTTAACCATTCTCTATTGTAAAGTCCAGGCAGTCTGTGTCTCTTAATTAAATGTATTAGTTAACCAGTGTTAACAAAGTTATTTCATCTACCAGACAAATTCTTTCCACCTATCACATCCATTATAGATTTTGTCATCTGTATAATATTAATTAGAATTAAATCATAATTCCAAGTTTAAAGAAAATCAGTTGACCGAATGTGTCATTTTACTGATCAGTCGTATACAGAGACAGAAGTATCTTTTGTTTAAAAGATATTTCCGAGAATATTAATTTTAGAACGGTTGTAGAGCAGCTGGAAGGTCACGTTCCCCCCTAAAAAGTCGTTTAAAAAAAGAGTTTAGATTCTCAGACCAATATATCTGTCCTCCCATTTACTCTATGTCCTACGACTGTACAGAGCACTCATACATCAATATTGCGCCTCCATTTGTCCCTATCCATTGCATCCTCTTCGCAGAGTTCCTTCCCAGCCATTACCTCTTCCACTCCAGTCCTCCAGTTATTGTATGGGTCTGCCACTTTTCCGTCGCCCTGGTGGGTTCCATTCTAGCACTGCTTTGGGCACTCTGCTCTCTGGCATTCTCTTCAGATGACCGAACCAAGCCAGTTTCCTGCGATCGATCTCTTCTAGCACTGATTTTTTTTCTCTTTCTGCAATTCTTCTTATTTCAGAATTTCTTCTTCTTTCAGTGCGAGATTTCCTGGCCGACCTTCTCCAGAAATCCATTTCTGTCGTAGCTATTTTTTTCTGCAATTTTTTGCTAATAGTGCAGGTCTTCGTAGCGTAGAGCAGTATACTCTGGACTATTGAATCGTATATTAGGTGCTTGGTCTTCATCTGGATATTGCTGCTCCATAAGGTAGGGTTCAACAACAGTACTGGTCACCCGTTTTTCTGTATCCAGATCCGATGCGCCATCCACTTGAAGATACGAACCAAGGTACTTGAAATTCAGCACTTTTTTCAATCTATGGCCCCCGATCATACATTCGTTATTAGGGTTTGCCGTCATGTATTCTGTTTTCCCTAAGTTAATTTCCAAACCCCACTTTGCATATTCTTCCTTTAGCCTCCTCAACATATAATTTATATCTTTCTCATCTTGTGCAATCAGAACTTGATCGTCAGCGAAGAGTAGGTTAGAGAGGTATAGTCCTTCTCCGATTTGGATTTCCATTTTGCTCCAATTCCGAGTCCACTCTTTCAAACTCATGTCGAGATAAATCTTGAAGAGGACCGGCGACAACAGCAACAGCCTTGAAGAAGTCCTTTGCTTGTGGGAAAAATGAATTGTCCATGCTGGTCCGGCAAAGAATAAAGCTCATAGTATGTGGGTGGCCAGCCGTAAGTCTGCGTGTCGTAAGAGGCGACTAAAAGATCTGCTCGTGTACATCCCACTCGAGTAGTCCCATTTACCCAGAATCTTGTCCCCATTCTGTCCTTTCCCATCCCATGACAAAGCCAAGCCGATCAATGGCGGAGGGTTCGACAGCCGTAGTGAAGGCGACCTCTCTAAGAGGGCAAATAAACGCCCCGCCCTTCAGGTTGGGGTTTTCGCAACGGGCCCCTCGTTCAGAACAAAAAAAGAAAAAAAAAATGCTAAACGACCACAAATAAGAAAGATAAACCCGGAAATTAAATATTTAATAATAATTATAAAATTGAAGAAAAATGTCTCGATTATAACATTGCCGTAAAAGAAGGTCGTATGAGTGTTTCATACCAGATTTAAAGTAATACTTTTTTTAAAATTTAAAACAAATTATTAAAGTTATTATCAGCACTTGTAGGTTGTTGATAATTTGATTAAATTATATTCTTAGCTGAACGCTGTCTCCAATTGTACTTCAAATAAACGTATTATGGAAATAAATTGAAAATGATTATGTAAAATATGTTTATTTAGATAGAGCGACTCTCGGGCATTGGGATATGATTGTCATTACCTAAATAATAGAAAAAAAAAAAAAAAAATGCAGTTTCCTCTTTCTTCGGTATAATTTGCATGAAACAATCTGCACTTCAAAATGCCGTAGTAAATCGCTTTATCCAGAAGTACCACTTTACAGAATAAGTTTGCCGCAATTTTTATTCCTTTTTTGCTATTGTTTGTGGGAAGGGCCAAGCCCTATGCTATCAAAAGCCCTCTGGGCATCATATAGATACCCCAGAGATCGAGGCCTTTCAGTGGGCACTGACTGCCGGCCGCCTCTGGACAGTGTTCTTTCGTTACAGACACACTGTAATCCAGCAATGGTCAACGAGGTGTAATAAGAGGTTTCAAGGAAGAAAAGATGTAGGGGCAGCACTGCTGGACTCGCGTTGCTAGTTCTTCAGCACGCTACCACTGAGCTAATCCCTTCCTTTAAGCAATTTTTTACTTAGTCAGTGTATATTTAGTATAACATTTTGTATATTTAGAGTCAGTGTATAAACTGAATTTACACTGGGCAAGTCCTGTGTTATCACACTGCCTTGACAAACACACATCCTGAAGATGGGCGAACGCCCGGAAACACGATGCCCGATGACCACAAAAATGAAGCGGCAGGCTATCACGGAAATATGTCTCTGATGCTTTCCACAGCTCTACGGAACCAATCACCACCACAACAATTTTTTACTTACTCTCTTTTACTTATATAGGAGGGGTATAAATTGTGTTTATGTCAAATTTTTGAACTTGAGTTTTAACCGGATATACGTACATGTTTTAAGGTAAAGATTTTTCTGCAAATCCTTTGTGGCATGATTAATTGTTAAGTACAATATTATTCTTAAGCATTTTATTTATAATTTGTTAACATATCATATTAGAATTATTCTAATATCGTAAATCTACCCTAGAAGTTTTCAAATCATACTGCAGGGTGTATTCGGGACATCTTCTCTAACTAGTTTGTTACTTGCTAAATGATTTACATTCTCTTACTCTTAGTAAAAGAAAGTATTCCGATCGTGCCAGATAATCTAAATTAGGTTATCACAGGAAATATATGTTTTACGGTTCCGTAAATCGTAAAAAAACGTTTTTAGCAAATGATCAGTATTGTGTGCCTGTGTCTGTGTTTAATAGAATATCTCAGAAATGAGAAATCATAGGAAGCTCAGACTTTTTAATCCTTTTAAGTACTACTAATGTCACTGCATCAGACACGAAGATTGCCGGCAAAATCCATCAACCGGAAGTGCTGAATTTTTTTTTTTTTCAGTTTTTTCTGATTTTCTCAAAAACAGCTTCAACGAATTTCATTAAACTTCTTATACTATCTACACACATAAATACCAAACACATTTATTTGAAGGATTTCCCCAGAATAATGGATTTGTTTTGTGAGGTTCTGAAGAAGGTGATAGCAACATTAAGTTACCACCACTTCAGTACAATGCATGCTTCTACTAACTACACAATATGAAGATAATCTAAATGTATTGCTATTTTTTTTTTTTTTTTTTTATTATTTGAAACATTCACAACTATACAACAAGAATAATAAGTGAGTATGTTATAAGAATACAGGGTAGGAAAAACTTGTTAGGAGATGCCACCCAATGGAGGTACATACGTACATCCTATAGCATTTTATTAATTGTCGGTGTTAAGCAGAAGAAAGGTTCACGCAGGGCCAGCAGAGTTTTAGTCTTATGGGAGGGTTGTTTGTGACAGTGAGGGAGGAAACCCTTTGGATATAGGAGTCATGGAATATTATATAACGTGATTTTATTACTTGATTGGATAAAAGGGATTTTGAGGTCTGAATATAGGGGTTAGTTAGGTTGGAAACATAGAAGTGGGGGGACGTTGATGATTCTTCTGAGAATTGAATACGACAGGAGTTGGAGGAATGCTTATTATCTGAACGCCATATCTCGCATCAGTATGTCCAAAGAAGGTTTATGATTGTGTTGTAAGACAAGTCTTTTGTTTTCTATTTTAGAAGTTGGTATCGTCTGTTGTGTTACAGTTTCTATAAATCTTTTTTTTTAAATCACCATAGTGTGTGGATTCAGTGTAATATGTATTTGCTTTTGGTGGGATATTCCACCTAATATACCTAGAATTCCAAATTTGAAGAATATTAGTTAACCGGAAGTGCGTTCGACTTCCGGTTTTTTTTTCGATGTTTTTTTTCTTTAACGCGTTGGGTAGATCTAGATTTAAAGGGAATTTATAAATTGAAATTAATTTAAATTTATAAATTGTATTTATAGTTAAGTAAGAGAAATTCATAACAGAATTTTTAAAACACATTGTTTGTTATAATTTGTGAAACGTGTTAAAAGATATAAAAAAAAAAAAAAAAAAGTGAAGACCGGTGAAGACGGCGCAGTTAGTTATAGTGGACTCCCACTCACTAGAGTTAAACACTGAATGAGGCGACGACGTATTAGAAAAGAGACTATGCCGTCCGTAGTAGTGTTAACGTTCCTCATAAAAGTTCCTTAACCTCTATCTCTTTAACATATATTAATTTATTTATTAAAATTAATTAATAGAAATCAATTTTAAATTTCAATTGTACCATTTTCTTCAATATTTAAATTCTTGTTATCTTTTTTACCTTCATTTTTTTACTGCTGCAAGTATCAAATTTTTGAAATTGAGTTTTAATATCAGAAAAATATTCTCGAGAGATTCCCTGAATAAAGCAAATTGTCCGTGTGTGTGTGTGTATCTCTTTAAACAAAATATCTCAGAAACGAATAATCGTAGAAAAAGTACTCATTTAATAATACCAGCTACAGGGCTAAAATCAATTTAATATAATCCCCGAATAGTTTATTTACGTTACTATACATTTTAATCATTAGCACCGTTATTTTCGTTGTTTAAAATGAGTGTATTATAAAAACATTTTTTAATAGAATAGTTTCGGCGTCTGTTTAGGTGGCGGTGGCGTTGGGGGTTTGGAGGTATCGTAGTTAATGTTTTGGTTAATTAAATTTTGTTATTGTATTTAAATAATGTGATGTATGTTGTGTAAACATGTTAAAAGGAAGAACTTTTGGTGGGAGAATGGTTGAGTAGGTAGGCGGTGCAGATAACAGTTATGTAACTAGGTACAGAGTAAAAAAAAAAAAATAAAATAAAATAAATACGGCCCATGTGGACTAGACTCACGTGCGGGCCCGCCAGTTCTCCACTCTGACCTTGTGCTTCATTGTGCAACCAGCCGGCACACGCGCCCCTTAGCGCCCGCCAAATTACGCGCCATTTTCATTACATATATACATATATACACCATTTACACACATACTATTTATTTAAATTTATTTTTAGTATTATTTATTTGTTTTTTTTTTTTTTTATCTTCATGAAGTATGTATACAGTGTCAAAACACTTATTAATTTAAATTTTAACGGCTATACAAAAATTGACAAATAGGTATTTACTACTACTACACAAGTGAATATTTAAATAAGAGTACGTAGATCAAGCATTTTTTATTTTTTTTTGCTATCCTTTACTACTGTATTGTGATAGTGTCATATTTTCAAAGTTGAAAATACATAATTACATTGTAGTCCAGAAAATATTCGTCACCATTAAAAATCTAACGTCAAAGATTTTTTCAGAATCAATTATTCTTCGGCTAAACTATTTCAAATTTAAAATAAAACCATTGTAGTCTATTTTCGTAAAAATTACAGAAAATTCGTAAACCTATTTTGTAAAAAGCGCATATCCGGTTAACCAATTATCTTGAAATTTGGAATTCCAGTAATACTTATATAATAAATATTATATACGTAAGTGGTAGAGCCATACAATGTACTGAAGTAGTATTTTAGATAACTACTGTATACTAGATAGCTACTGTTCTCTCAAAACCCTAAAAAAAATACATTTTCACTAAAAAATGTGTCAAATTAAGATGATAGATATTTATATGAGTAGATAGTCTATGTTGTTGGGGCGGGTGTTTTGGTGTAGTGGTTATGAGCATGGACTTGTAAGTGGGAAGATCCCAGTTCGACTCCAGCGCATAAGTGCTAAATTTTTTATATTTGTTTAAAAAATGTTAATAGTAAAGTAGATGCTTCCGCCCCCTGTCCACGACACCTAACTTGGTAGTTGGACGTTAAGCCCGCCTGAAAAAATAGGCATTACTAGTCGTATGTTGTTTAAAGAAATTTGTTGGAACTATTTTTGAGAAGTTTCCACTAAAGTCGCACTTCCGGTTGATGGATTTTCCCCACAATCTTCATGTCCGTTGCGATGGTAGTGCGTAAATGGAATACCAAGTTTGACCTTCCTGCGACTTTTCGTTTTTGAGATATTCTGTTTAAAAAAAAACACACACACACACATACATTCCTTACAAACAATTTTATCGTACTCAGAGGCACTCAGCGAAGGGAAGAGAAGAAGGTGCATAGAAGGAAGAAAAGAGGCAGTGGGAAAACAAAGAGCTGGAAGACATAGGAAAACATCGCAGCCAAAACGAGTGCAGGGACTTCTATCGAAAAATAAACTGCTGACGTAAATGTTGCTGAATTTGTTTATCTGGGATCCCTTGTGACGGCAGACAACGACGTATCTTAGGAAATAGGAAGAAAGTTGATGTTGGCTAATAGGTGCTACTTCGGCCTAAATAAGCACTTCAAAAGTAAAGTATTAACAAGGGGCACCAAACTTAGGCTTTACAAGACCCTTATTCGGCCTGTATTGGCATACGCCTCAGAAACCTGGACCGTTTCAAAAGACCGACGAACACCGTCTGCAGGTGTTTGAAAGGAAGCTACTGCGCAAAATCTATGGCCCAGTATGTGAAGATACGATCTGGCGACGTAGAAAGAATAGAGAACTGTATGTCCTAACGAAGGAGCCCCAAGTAGTAGCTTGGATCAGGTTAAGCAGACTGAGATGGGCGGGCCATGAGTGCCGACGAAATTCCTTCCAAACTGCTGCGCGAGACCCCGGGGATAGGAAACGGAGGGTTGGGAGACCCAGATTGCGTTGGCATGATGGAATTGCCCAGGACGAGAGGAACATCCTCGGCCTGCGGAATTGGATGGCGGCCGCTAAAAATAGGGAAGACTGGCGGAAACATATTGAGGAGGCCAAAACCCAAAACCCTGGGTTGTAGAGCCAGGAAAGAAGAGGAAGAGGCACTCAAAACATTTATTTCTTGTAAAAAATTAATTTTTAATTATAGAATAGGTTTTTTTTTTTTTTTTTTTTGGAATTGTTTCGAACAAAGGCTACAATGATTTCCTTTAAACTTGGAATGCTAACTGTACAGATATAGATAGACCTATCACTTTTATTTGAAACATTTTTCCAAAAAATATATATTTTAGTTAGTTTTGGGAGCCACTATCTCTTGGAGGGGTGGGTCTGAGCCGGGATTGGCTACCCCAGCATGCAATATGAATGTGAGTTTGAATGAGTGTAAATAGTGTAAATATTTTATAATTTAAGTTTAAGGATAGGGGTGTGAGGAGTATAGGTTTTAATTGTACGAGTAATTTTTTCGAATGAATGTATTTATTTGAATAAGGTTTTTTTATGAATGCATATAATTGCAAATATGAGTACGCTGCAGCGGGATTTTGCGCCAGCTTCACTGGAAGTTTATCTTCCAGATATGATACATGGCTGATGGCGAAAGCTAATGCCAAAAAAAAAAAAAAAAAAAAAAAAAAAAAAAAAAAATTAGTTAGTTTTTAAATATATGGGATTGGTACAATGTTGTTGGCGCGTCGTTCTTCACTTTCTTAGCTGCTTGGCTTGGTAGGTATTTGTTTCCCATAAACACCACCACTATATTTATGTTGTAACAAATAAGCAACATTTGTTTAAAGAAATTTTGTATTATGTTCTTTTAAGTTTTTGCGGCCATTTTCATTAAAAAAAAAAACCACTTGAGTTTCCCGGTTGAGACTGCGTTAGTGGTTTGCTGAAAACTATAGTTTTGCCTGTATTGCAATGAGCTTCTTTATGGTCGTTTCCATCTTGCTCCTTGAATCTTGGTAGAAAAGGGGCTTGGCCTCTTCCGCCATGTTGGCTGTAGGTGGTGGGCGGGGCTTAATTTTCATTTTCTTTGCCAACAATTGGCTGGCGGGTGACGTGGTATAAATCGCCCATTCCACTGCCCTCCTGCCAATGTCTTAATCTGTTTTGCTCTGGAAAAACATTAAATGTCTTTTCCATTGCTTTTCCATTTTTTTCTCTGAGCAGGGGGCAGCCATGCTCTGCTTATACAGAGTCCATCGTCTATATTTAAATAGTTTTCCCCCGCTCAATTTCCACTGCCTCTCTTACGAATATTCGTAATGTTCTGCTAGGGCTTTTTTTTTTTTATGCTTCACACAGTGAATATGTTCTTTGAAGACGTGTTGTGATTTAATCTTTTAGTCTAGCCTATGTATTTTTCCTCACAGCTGCAAGGTATCACATAGACCCCCCCCCCCACACTTTTTTTTTTGCAATGGAAATCTATCTTTGAATCCTGGTCAAGGGGCTACACTATTTTTTTTTTTTCTACCAATGTTCATTACTCTCTTAACTTTCAAAATGTAACGACTCTGAAGAAGCTCATTGCAATATGGTTATAGCAAACCAATGACACGGTCTCAACCCTGAAACTCAATGTGGTTTTCATATATATACACAACAACGAGTTTCTATGAACTTGATGTAATAACAACATAAACTGTAAAATTTAAATTGACATATCACTTTTGTTTGATTTAGATTTAAGTAGATTTTAAGTTCGTTCTGAAGGAGATGGGAAGTCGTAAAGCTTGTGTTTTTTTTTTGTTTAGGTTCTCAATTAAATTTAGTAAAAATTCCAAGTTTGAAGGAAATCTTTCAGTTATAACTATTTAGTTTTAGTTGTATGCTGCAACTAATTAAACAAAAAAAATCTGGTGTGAAACACTCACACAACTTTCTCTTACTCCAGTTCTCAAAATTATAATTGACAAATTTCATAGTTTGTGTACCAAATTTGAATGAAATTCGTCGAAAACTGAAAAAAACTGTTCAGTAAAAGCGCCCTTCCGGTTTACTAATTTTCTTGAAACTGAATTTCAGCCATCTATTTATTTCTAATTAATTATGTTTGGATGATAGAATTGTATAATCAACTATGATAGCACTTTAGAGAAAAACATAACCCCACCCCTCCCCTAAAAGTGCCCTTAAAAGAATTTTCCCAAAGAAATGTTTTAAATAAAAGAAGTAGATCATCAGAGACATTTTCCGTGGTAGCCTGCTTCATTTTGTGGTCATCGACCGGTTTCGGGCGTTCGCCCATCTTCAGGATGCGTTTTTCAGACAGTGTGCCAACACAGACTTTTACAGAGACTTAGTTTCACACTAACTCCTGATGCTTTTCAGCTCTGATGTTGGTCTCTGATGCTTTCCAGCTCTGCGGAACCAACCACCACAACAAAAGATGTAGATCTTTGCATGTTTAATTTATATATGAAGTTTCAAAAAAATCGTCGAAGCCATTTTTGAGAAAATTGCGAAAAAGAGAATAAATCATTTAATAAAGTGGTAAAGTAAACGCACTTCCGGTTATCCAATTTTTTTCAAACTCGGAATTTCAACAACATATTTAATTCTAATTAACATTATTTAGATGACAGAACTGTCTAATAAACTGAAATAGCACTTTACATGGAAACCTAACTCCAACCCCTCCCCCAAAAGTGCCCTTCATTGCATTTTCCCGGAGAAATGTTTCAAATAAAAGTTGTAGCTCTTTGTATGTGTAGTTGATATTACAAGTTTAAAGAAAATCATCGGAGCCATTTTTAAGAAAATCGCAAAAAAGTAAAAAATCCAACTAGTAAAGTGTTACTTCCGGTTGAGGAATTTTGACAGATAACGTAGTGTCAGATCCCATGGTGATACCTAAACGGAATGTCAAGTTTCAACTTTCTACGGTTTTTAGTTTCTGAGCTATGCTGTTCACATACA